>LZPO01097162.1:333307-354881 GCA_001675575.1 Neotoma lepida | reverse complement strand
CATCTCTCCAGCCCCTTCTTTTTAACTTTTACAATTACAATTTTTAAGTGACATTGTATTTTTTACTATGTTGTAAATATCAGTTGATAGAATGCTTACCTAGTACGCACAAAGCCCAGGGTTCCAACTCCAACATTATAGTGTGTGTAGGTGTGTGAGTGTGAACGTATGCCAGTGCAAACATGGAAGTCAGGGGACAATTTGTGGGAGTCAGTCCTCTCCTTCCACCATGTGGGTCCCAGAGATCTAAGTAGGGTCATCTGGCTTTGGGGCAGGGGCCTTTGTCCTCCAAGCCATCTCCCTGGCCTGCTAAGAGGATTTTTGAAATTGCTCTTTGGAGAAACAACTGTGTTATAAGTTATTGACCCAGGCAGGCATGGTGGTACTAGCTGTGATTCCACACTCAAGAGGATGAAGCAGGAGGATTGCTGGAAGTTTCAGGCCATCCTGGACTACAGAGTGNGGCACTACCTCAAAAAATACATATAAATAGATATAGATATAAATGATATAGACATGATATATCATTGTGAGGAGTCCTTGGGCCAAGAGCATTCATTCCATTCATAGTCCATAGAAGAGAGAGACAATGAATCTGAATCAAAGAATTCTCCATTCCATGGTAACATCCCAAACCTTCCTACAGGACATATGTGAAAACTGGAAAATCGTGCCATTGTCCTAACTTGACAAATTATATCATACTTAAAATATTTAGGTGTGGCTCAGTTGACAGAGTGTTTGCCTAGTATGCACAAAGCCCTGGGTTCCATTCCCAACACTATAGAAACCGAGCATGGAAATGTATGCCTGTAATCCCAGCACTCAGGAGGTAGACAGAAGGATTATAAACTCAAGGTCATCTTTGCCTACATACTTAGCTCAAAGCCAGCCTGAGCTACATGAGACCTTGTCTCAAGAAAATTATTCAATCTAATTTTGTTGGGGTTTTTTGGGGGATTGGCTTTGGTTTTGCGGGTTACATTTTATTCATAATTAGTGTGCACAGACACTATGTGCACACGTATGTGCATGTAGGGTGTGTGCATGTGGCAGCCAGAGGACAACTTTGTGGGGTCAGTTGTCTTCTTCTGCCTTGATGTGGGTCATCAGGCTTACACAGCAATTGTCTTTAACAGCTGAGCTATTTCACTGCCCTGTTATGTTTTGGTTTGTTGAGACAAACTCTCACACTGTAGCCGAGGCTAGCCTAGAACTCATGATCCTTCTGCCTCAGCGTCTAGGAGTCTGGGAATGGCAATTGTTAACCACATCTGGTGGTTTGTTTAAATATTTATCTTCATTAAAGAGGCTGATTAGGAACAGACTTTAAGAGGGTGAAAGTGTGTGTGTGTGTGTGTGTGTGTGTGTGTGTGTGTGTGTGTNTGTGTCTGTGTCTGTGTCTGTGTCTCTGTGTGTGTTTATAAATGTGTGTGTGAGTATATAGGCCAGAAGTCAACATTGAGTGTCTTCTTCAATCTCTCTTTACCACAAAGCTCACCAATTCAGGTAGACTGGCTGACCAGAAAGCCCCAAGGATCCTGACTCCAACTCCCTCAGCGCTGGGATTACAGGCATAGGCCACCACACCCATCTTTGAAATGGGTGCTGAGGATCTGAACCCAGGTCATCAGGCTTGCCTAGCAAGCACTTTACTGAGGCCACAAGCCCCCGAGGAAGAGCAGCCTAAGGAGAGAATCCCCCCAGCACAGCTCTCAGTGGGGTCTCTTACAGAAGAGCCCAGGTCTTAATCCATCCAAGCAGGGCAGGCAGGAGTAAGGGGCACTGATGCCACAGGGCCGGGAGCCATTGGGAGGACTTTGGTTTTTAATCTGAGTCACAAGGGCAGTCAGGCGCTTTTGTGCAGAACATCAGATCATTTTCCCACAAAGCAGCAAAGAAAGAATCCCGGAGTTGTGTTCCCAGGGTCCATGGGAGCTGGAAACCGGAGAGTTATTTTCTTTTGATGTTGAATCAAACCGGGAACAAGAGCCTCCTGCAGGAGAGCTTGGGAGGGGGTCACCGGTGTTAAGGAAACTTTATAAAAACCCGAATAGGGCGCTAGCTCACGTGACTAGTTTCTCAGTGAAAGGCGTGAGCTCTGTTAAACTTGGGAGCATCTAAGATAACCCCACACTTCAGGAGCATTGGTGCCAGACCAGAGCGTGAAATACAATGGCAGCACGCCTGCTTTGCAAGATGAACAGCAAGCTGGTTTCCCTGTGTCCCTGAAGTCTGTATGTATAACCAGATAACGAGGCACATGTTGAAAGGCTAAACTAGACACCAGCTACAGGGTGGATCAGCGGGTACAGATGCTTGCCACTAAGCCTGATGACCCAAGTTTGATCCCCGAACCCACATGGTAGAAGAAAAAAAACGACTCTGGAAACACTCTCCTCTGACCCCCACATGTGTGCCGTGCCAAGGGTACACACACACACACACACATACACACACACACACACACACACACACACACACACACAAAAGTTGTCTGCTGACCTTCATACACATGTCATGGCACTCATGTGTCTACATTCATAGACACACACTTCATAAACACATGCAGTAATAATAAATAAAATAGCCAAGTAGCCAAAGTAACTCAGACATACATCTACAAAAGAGCAGACAGCTGGGTGGCGGTGGCGGCACACGACTTCAATCCCAGCACTCGGGAGGGAGGCAGAGGCAGGTGGATCTCTGTGAGTTCCAGGCCAGTCTGGTCTACAGAGTGAGTTCCAGGACAGCNAGGGCTACACGGAGAAACCCTGTCTTGAAAAACAAAAACAAATAAAAAACCCTTGGGGGGGAGGGGCAGTGGATATTACAGGGGATCTGATACCTCTTCTCACCTCCATGGGTTCCTGCATGCATGTGGTGCACAGACAGGCAATAAATAAGTACTTTAAAAAAAACTAAAACTAAAAGTCTCTTTGTATGCTAACCTAAAAAAACTATTTTAAGGGTACTAGCAAGATGATGGCTCAGCTGATAAAGGTGCTTACTGACAAGTCTCACAGCCCAAGTTCAATCCCTGGAACCCACATAAAGGTAGAAGGCAGAAGAACTGTCCAGAGTTGTCCTCTGACCCCCNAGTGCATGGTAGGGGCGCACACACATTCATGAGCACAATAATAATAAATCGTTTTTTCAGAAACCGAGGTTTTGGTTTGGTTTGGTTTGGTTTTGGGATTTTTGCCTCAGGGTCTCTCTGCGTAGTCCTGGTTGGCCTGGAATTTGAAATGTAGACCAGGCTGGCATCAGACTCACAGAGATCCACCTGCTTCTACCTCCTGAGCGCTGGCACTAGAGACATGAAATACCACACCCGGCACAAATTGTTTTTAAAACCGAGAAACTGAATAAAAATGAATTTCGACAATTTCCTAGATCTGGGATTGTTGAATTACTGTATTTTGAGGGACTTTTATTCTTGTAGANTTCATGTTTGTGGTCACTATTTGGAATATTTTGTGTTCTTTTTAACATCAGAAAATTACATAAGGTCATTGTCACTTNGGTGACCTCCCGAGTATTGTCTTCCAAACCCTGCAAGATGTTTGTTTTACTTGGAGTGTTCTCTAAGTCTCATTGTATAAACTGTACCCACGGCTCAAAGCTCAGTCATAACAGTCACTGGAAATACTTACCGAAAGCACAGAGGGCCAAATCCCCTTCCCTGTAGTCTGGTTTAGCAAGGCTGGGTGACCCTGGCAGTTGGTGTCTTTCTGTCATCCCAGAGGGCTCACAGATTAATTATACTTTGTGAAATGGCAGTATATACAGATGTCATATGTCCTTTGTTTGTTTGTTTCTGAGACAAGGGCCCCAGAAAGTTGAATAGTTTTCCATGGATTTATGTTTTTTCTTTTTTTCTTACTTAGTGTGTGTGTTTCTGTGTGTCACTTCTGCATGATGTGTATGTGACATTACATGAGCACACTTGCCAGATGTTGTGCGTGTGGAGCTGAGGATGACTCTGTGGGATGGGTTCTCCCTCCCACACTTATGTGGGATCCAGGAATCAAACTCAGGCCATCGGGCTTGCGAGGCAGGCGATTTACCCACCGAGCTACCTAGCCTGCCTTCCTTTTCATTTCTGCCAGACAAAGAAAATGTAAAACGCAGGGACAGCTGGGATCCCAAAGCCAGCCAGCCTGGGCTACATAGTGAGTTTGAGGCTAGCCTGGGTAATTTAGTGAGAACTTGACTCAAAATAACAGTGATGATGATGACGATGACAGAAACACAATGAGCCACACTGATAGCTTATTAAAGAAATCAAGCCCAGCGGTGGCGGCGGCAGCGGCACATGCCTTTAATCCCAGCACTCAGGAGGCAGAGGCAGGTGGATCTCTGAGTTCGAGGCCAGCCTGGTCTAATAAGTTCCAGGACAGCCAGAGCTACACAGAGAGACCCTATCTCGAAAAGCCAATAGATAGATAAATAAAATTTTTAAAAAGTACGTATAATTGGTAAATCAGCAAAGTTGATTTATTTGATTGGTTCATCATCCCTCAATAGACCTGGGGAAAAAATTAAAGTTGAAAGACCCAAATTCAATACATAGAAAGTTTAGACACTAATAACTTAGCCAAGAATGTGTCTCACTCTACTTTTCCATTTAAGATTATTTTTATTTTTTTTTATTAAAACATTTGACGTACAACTGCAGGAGAGATAATATACAGATATCTTGAACATAAATACAGGTTACAAATTCTTATCCTAACAGTGAAATGTTTCACTATTTTGTGTATAAGTATGTTTGCCTGCATGTATGTATGTGTACCCCTGGCATGCCAGGTGCCTGTGAAGGTCAGAAGGGAGCATCAGATCCCCTGGAACTGGAGTTACAGGCAGTCATGAGTTGCCATGTGAATGTTAGGTCTTCTGCAGGAGCTGCTGGTGCACTTAATCACTGAGCTCTCTGGCCTCTATTTTTATTGTTTGTTGTGCTGGGGATGGGATCCATAGCCTCAAGCATGCTAGGTAAGTACTCTGCAACAGTTATCCCCCAACACCCTTTTACTTTTTATTTTGCAACTATTTGTTTCTTTACTTCTTTCTTTCTTTCTTTCTTTATTTAAGGTCTCAGCAAGGTAAGGGGGTGTTGGTGGCTCTGAATTCCTTCTGTGGCCCAGGCAAGGCCTTGGATTTGTAATCTCTTACCTTGGCCCCCTGATTGCTAGGAAAACAAGCCTGTAACACCAGGCCCGGCCAAGAGTACCACCCTTTTATTCAGTGCTGGAGAACATTCAAGACAAGCCTCTTCCACTGAGCCACACTCCCACCTCATAACCTTATTTTAAGCAGTTTGTGGTCTCACAGCAAGCCTCTAAGTTATGATGGGAATAAACTGAGTGACCTCTTTTGAACCCATGGTGGAGTTGCCCAATACCTCTAGGCTTAATTGTCCATACCTGGTAACGGGTGGGGTTGGACTAGCTATCTGGGAGGGGAAACTGGAAACCCACAAGTTTAAGACCTCCTAGGGCCATCAGAGATTATTGAACAATTTTATTAACTTTTCATTCCTGTCTTTACAAGATTTGTAGACAGCGTATTTTACATACTTTAGATTCTCATAACCACTCATCATGAGTCATCATTTTTGTTTGTACCTGTGTATATTTGTGTTCCTGGGGGGGGGTATTCACACATGTGAGTGTGTCATGTAGGCAGAGACCATCGGTCATCGGACATCTTCTCAACAGTGTTCCACCATTATGTAGACTAGGCTGACCTGCCAACCTCTGCCTCCTGAGTGCTGGAATTAGAGAACTGTACCACCACAGCCTGTATTTTTTTTTTTAAGGTTAGCTTTTAGGTTGTTTTTATTTTATGTTTATGAGTACTTCCCTGTGTGTATGTATGTGCATCATGTGCATACCTGGTGTCCACAGAAGTCAGAAGAAGGCATTGGATTCCCCTGGGACTGGAATTAAGGACAGTTGTGATCCACCTTGTGGGTGCTGGGAATTGAACACCAGTCCTCTGCAAGAGCAGCCAGTACTCTTAACCTCTGAGCCATCTCTCCAGCCCCTTTCTACCTAATTTTTGTTTTTGTTTTTGTTTCTGTTTTTGTTTTTTCGAGACAGGGTTTCTCTGTGTAGCTTTGGATCCTATCCTGGAACTCACTCTGTAGCCCAGGCTGGCCTCGAACTCACAGAGATCCTCCTGCCTCTGCCTCCTGAGTGCTGGGATTAAAGGTGTGTACCACCGCCCAGCCCACCTTATTTTTTAAGACAAGAGTTCCTCACTGGATCTAGAGCTCTCCCATTTGGCTAGACTAGCTGGCCAGCAAGTCCCAGGGATCCTCCTGTCCTCACCTCCCCTACAGCGGGATAACAAGCACATACCACAAGGCCCGGTTTTTACATGGATGGGTGTTATGGACCCAAGCTCACATCTTCATGCTTGCACAGGAAGCTTTTTTTTGTTTTTTACCAAGAAAGCCATCTTCCAGCAGCCTCCTTTTTATTACATTTTAAAAGAGCACATGTGGAGATCAGGGGAAACCTGCAGGAGTCGGTTCTCTCCTTCAACCATGTGGGTCCCTGGGGTTGAACTCAGGTCATCAGGCTTGGTGGCAAGTGCCTTTATTGACCTGAATCGTCTCAAAAGCCCTGTTTTTTTGTTTTTCTGCGATTGGGTCTTATGTAGCCCAAGTTGGACTTGGACTTCTTCAGTAGCTGGGGCTAGCCTTGAACTCCTGACCCTTGTGCCTCCACTTCCTCAATGTTGGGATTTTAGACAAGAACAGGTCCACCTTAGCCATTTCTCAGTGAACAGTTCAGTGGTGTCAGTATTCACAACTGTGAGCCATAGTGAGTAGCGGCTCCATCTGTCCACCTCTAGAACTTGATCATCTTTTCCAAGTGAAACTTAGTCTCCATCAAGTACTACTGCGGAACTAGGGAGAAGGCTCAGCGGGTAAAAGTCCAGTCTGTTCCTGNCCCGACTCACAGCTGCTCATTCCCACCAATAGGTTGTCCTGGAAGTCACACTGCTGCAAGTCATGGCTTTTAACGTTATGGGAAAGATGGAACAATGCCAGTGGAACCCGGGGTGGCAATGCACTACATTCAGTTACACCAGCAGCATCACCAAGTCTTTGGGGAAGGTGTGTGCTGAGACACGGAGGAAAAGAATCTGAACCGGAAAGGACCAGTGCGCATGCCTACTAAGACACCGAGACTCACTACAGGAAAAACACTGGTGGTGAAGGGGGTCAACATTTTGAATTGAGAATCTACAAGCGACTGTGATTTACACAGTACTCCAGTGATTGTTAAAACTACTTCCAACAGTATTGGGCCAGTTGTGGTGGTGGCTGAAGTCACTATTGGAGATGCCTAATCAACTGTTTTAATAAATTGACTTTTAATAAATTGACTTAGGCCTGGCAGTAGTGGCGCACCCCTTTAATCCCAGCACTCAGGAGGCAGAGGCAGGTGGATCTCTGAGTTCGAGGCCAGCATGATCTACAGAGGGAGTTCCAGGACAGCCAGGGCTACATACAGAAACCCTGTCTCGAAAAATCTAAAATAAATAAATTGAATAAATAAAAATAAACATGATCGGCATCTGTAATCCCAGCATTCCTACAGCAAGATGAGAGGCAAAGGCAGAAGAATCAACCAGAATCATGAAGGGTAGCTACTCTGGAGGACACTGTGCCATATTAACATGCTAGACCATGCCTCAACAAGGTAGGAGAGAATCAACTCCTGAAAGTTGCCCTCTGACCTCCCCTCCACATGCATATCATGGCATGTGTGAACAAAGTGCCTACACACAATAATAAAATTAAAACATTCAAAAAATAATAAAACTGTCATGAGGGAGCTAGAGAGATGGCTCCGTGGTTAAGAGCATTGACTGCTCTTCCGGAGGACCCAGGCTTGATTCCACAACTACTTGGTGGCTCACAACCCTCCTTAACTCCAGTTCCAAGGGATTAGACGCCCTCTTCTGGACTCTTCTAGCAGACATACAACCCAGACAGAACATCCATCCACACAAAATGAAAATAAATAAAATACAATCTTTAACAAACAACTTCAGGATTTGGAGAGATAGCCTAGGGGTTAAGAGCATGCACTGTGCCTGCAGAAGACCTGGGTGTGGTTGCCAGCACCCTCACGGCAGTTCAGAACTGTCTTTAACTGCAGTTCCAGAGATCAGACTCCCTCTTCTGGCCTCCTCCAGCACCTGCAATGACACATTCACACATCTGCCCCCACATATACACATACAGTTTTAAATAAAAGAAATCCATCGACTTTTTTGTTGGTTTGTTTTTTGAGACAGGGTTTCTCTGTTTAGCCCTGGCTATCCTGGAACTCACAGAGATCCACCTGCCTCTGCCTCCTGAGTGCTGGGATTAAAGGTGTGCGCCACCACCACCCAGCTCATTCACATTTTAAAAAAATCAACTTTACACATTTCCAAAAAAGAAACAATGTTCATTTATGGCTTCTGAAACCAAAACCAAGACTCAGAGCCTATAGAAACTGTGGCTAAAACCATAGGAAGACCCACAGGGCTAGGTGATTTCCAAGCACACAGAAATGAACCACATCCGTTGATCTAAACCAACTTCTGTATGAGGTTAATCCCAAAGAAGTTAAAAAAAAAAACTAGTTAATTTGTTGTTTATCTTTCAGTCCTGGAGATGAAATTCGGTGCCTTGTGTATGCTAGTTAAGGCCTAGAATACTTATTGGGGCATTTTAGGCAGGTACTATGTCACTGAGCCATGCCCTGAGCCCTCACTGGGGGATTCTAGGCAGGTCCTCTACTACTGAGCCACAACCCAGCCCCTCACTGAGGGATTCTAGGCAGGTGCTCTACCACTGAGCCACACCCCAGCCCCTCACTGGGGGATTCTAGGCAGGTGCTCTACCACTGAGCCACACTCCTGCCCCTCACTGGGGGACTCTAGGCAGGTGCTCTACTACTGAACTATGCCTACAACCCATTTGGGGGTTTTGTTTGTTTGGTTTTGCTTGTTTTTGTTTTTTGTTTTATTGTTTAGTTTTTTGTTTCTTTGTTTGTTTTGATTTTTCGTGACAGAGTGTCTTCATGTAATAGTCCTCGCTGTCCTAGAACTTGCTTTGTAGCCCAGGCTGGCCTTGAACTCACAGAGATCCACTTGCCTCTGCCTCCCAAGTGCTAGGATTAAAGGCATGTGCTACCATTGCCCAGCTGCTTGTTTTTGTTTTTTGTTTGAGACAGTGTCTCAATCAGAGCTCAGGCTAACCTTGAGTATACTATGTTGCCCAGACTAATCTCTAATTCAAGAGGCTCCTACCTCAGCTTCCCTAGTGCTGGAATTACAAGTGTGCATCACTACACCCAGCAAAGTCACTTCCTAAAGCAAACTTGGGGAAAAGAGTGGAGTGGCATGTACTTTGGGCTTAGATGTGCTCCATTTATCACTGACGAAAGTTAACTCTCTGCTTAAAAACAGAAAATTCCTTCTGTAAGGCAAAGAACGCCATCNATAAGACAAAACAGCAGCCTACAGGATGGGAAAAGATCTTCATCAACCCCACATCTGACAGAGGACTGATTTCCAAAATATTTAAAGAACTCAAGAAACTAGACATCAACAAACCAAATAATCCAATTTAAAAATGGGGTTATAGACCTAAATAGAAAATTACCAACAGAAGAACCTCAAATGGCCGAGAGACACGTGTAGAACTGTTCAACATCCTTAGCCATCAGGGAAATGCAAGTCAAAACCACTCTGAGATTCCTTCTTACACCTGTCACAATGGCTAAGATCAAAAACACTGAAGACAGCTTATGTTGGAGAGGATGTGGAGCAAGGGGAACACTCCTCCACTGCTGGTGAGAGNGCAAACTGGTACAGCCACTTTGGAAATCAGTGTGGTGGTTTCTCAGAAAATTGGGAATCAACCTACCACGAGACCCAGCTATACCGCTCTTGGGCATATACCAAAGGATGCTCAACCATACCACAAGGATACTTGCTCAACTATGTTCATAGCAGCTTTATTTGTAATAGCTAGAAACTGGAAACAACTTAGATGTCCCTCAACCAAGGAAAGGATACAGAAAATGTGGTTCATTTACACAGTGGAGTATTACTCAGCTGTTAAAGACACCAGGACATTTGAAGGCAAATGGATGGAATAGAAAATACCGTCCTGACTGAAGTAACCCAGACCAAAAAGGACAAACATGGTCTGTACTCACTCATAAGGGGATATTAGCTGTAAAATAAAGGATAACTATGCTACAATCCACAGACTCTAAGAGGCTAGGTAACAAGAAAGGCTCAAGGGAGGATGTCCGGATCTCCCTTGGAAGGGGAAATAGAAGAGATTTTGTGGGTGGACTGTGGGAGAGTGGGGATGGGAACATGAGTGATCAGGTTGTAGGGTGTGTGTAGAAAGAAACTACAGGAAAGTGGGGGAGGGGGGACGCATTTTGGAGTCAGGTAAAAACCTGGCACAAGGGAATCTCCCAGCAATCTACTGGGATGACACCAGCTAAGGCTCCTAGCAATAGCTGAACTGGCCATCTCCTGTGACCAGATTGGTGCCTAGCCCAGTTGTCATCAGAGAGGCTTCATCCTGCAACTGATGGAAACAGATGCAGACTCACAGCCAAACATTAGGCAGAGCTTGGGGAATTCTGCAGAGGAGGGGGAGGAGGGATTGTAGGAGTGAGAGGGATCACAGACATCACAAGAAAACTCACAGAATCAACTAACCTGGGCTCATTAGGAGCTCACAGAGACTGAACCAACAACTAGGAAACTGGCATGGGACTGACCTAGGCACTCTGCATACCTGTTATATTTGTATAGCTTGGTCTTTTTGTGGGACTCCTAACAGTGGGAACAGGGGCTGTCTCCCACTCTTTTACTGGCTTTTGGGACCCTACTCCTCAGACTGGGCTGCCTTGCCCAGCCTTAATACATGGGAGATGCTTAGTCTTACTACAACTTGATTTGCCCTGTTTTGTTGATAATCATGGGAGACCTGCCCTTTCCTAAACAGAAACAGAGGAGTGGATTGGGGGTGGGAACAGAGTGGCGGATGTGTGAGGAGNGACTGGGAGGAGAAGAGGGAGGGGAAACTGTGGCTGGGATGTAAAATAAACAAATTTATTAAAAACCAACCAAACAAAACCCAGAAAATTCCGTTCTAGAAGAGAATTCACTACTCACAGTCGCTCACAGCAATCCTTGTTTTTCCTTCTTTGCTCCTCTTAGAGCAGCGAATCTACCGCCTGCATTTCCCACGTTTGAGCTATTTAACAACTGGCTATTTTTGCTAATCTTTTGGATTAGTCTTTGAACTGCTAGAGAATCGCCGCCTTAAAAGGGAAATGTTTCTGCNTTAGGACTTCTACTCTGGTGGAAATAACCAGGATCAGCCCAAAAAAAAGAAAAATGCTGCTGTGTAAGTACCCAATGGCTTACCTTGAAATGGGTCCCAGCAGCTAAAAATAAGCCCTTAAGGAACAGCAAAACCTAGGCCAGGCACAATGTGACCAACAGACCCTCCTGGAGACCAGGAATCTCAAGGCCCAAAGGCTGAGCTGCTCTTGGCTTACTTTAATCTACTACAAATACCAAGGCTGGTGCAGATAAATTGTATATATGAATCAAAATGCTACCCTGTCCCTTATAAGTATGTTGTTATAACATGTCACTCAAAAGGAAATACAGGCTGGGGTGTGGCTCAGTGGTAGAGCACCTGCCTAGAATCCCCCAGTGAGGGGCTGGGGTGGGGCTCAGTGGTAGAGCACCTGCCTAGAATCCCCCAGTGAGGGGCTGGGGTGTAGCTCAGTGGTAGAGCACCTGCCTAGAATCCCCCAGTGAGGGGCTGGGTCATGACACAGTGGGTCTAGTGAAGTCTAGGTGTGGTGGTCTCTGATCCTAGCACTTAGGAGATGGAGGCAGGAAGATTAGGAGTTCAAGTCAAGCCTCAGCTACATGGCAAATTTGAGACCAGCCTGGGCTTCAAAATATCCCATCTTTCAAAAAAGTACACAATTCAATGTCTTATCATATGTGCATAGAGTTGTGCAAATATCACTACCCTCAATTTTAGAATATTTTCATCACCACCAAAAAAATCCCCTGCACATCTTACTCATCTTCCTATTAGCCCTTTGAACCTTACCCCAGTCCCTGGCAACCACTATTCTATTTCCTATCTCTGTAGATTCACTTTGTCTGACATTTCATAAAAGTACAATTACGCAATAGGTGACCTTTTGTGTCTGGCCTCTTCACATGCTTCCAAAATTCAAGGGAGTTGTAGCATATATCAATTCCCCATCCTTGCTAGGTATCAAATTTGGGGACTCATTTTGCTGGGCAACCTGCCATACCCTGAATATCCCACTTTGTTAACGTGTGTGTGTGTGTGTGTGTGTGTGTGTGTGCGCGCGCGCCTTCACAGGAGCTCAGAGCTTGGCCTCAGGTGTTGCTCCTCACCTTGCTTTATGCACCTTGTCTGTGGTCAACAAGGCTAGGCTAGCTGGCCAGTTATCCCCAGGGATCCTCCTGTCTCTGTTTCTCCCTGGCTGGAATTTAAGATGCACGCCACCACACCTGGCTTTTGCACATGGGTTTTGGGGATCAAACTCAGGTCCCCATGCTAGCATGCTTGACTGACTCATGCCAGCTCTGCTTCATTCATTTTGGCATTGGTTTCCTTTTCGGGTTTTTCAGGAGATCCAACCCCAGGCCTTGCACATGCTAGGCAAGCCCTCTACCACTGAGTTACCTCCTCCAGCCTCCTATATGTCCCTCAGTTTTTTTCTGCTCCATGGCTTAGTCACCTTAAGCTGCTACTGCAGATTTCCACAGACTAGGTGGCTCAACTAACAAGCATTTGGGGCTGGAGAGGTGGCTCAGCAGTTAAGAGCACTGGCTGCTGTTACAGAGGACCTGGGTTTGATTCCTAGCCCCTACATGGCAGCTCACAAGCATCTGTAACTCCAGTTGCAGATGATCTGATGCCCTCTTCTGGCCTCCATGGGTACAAGGCGCGCACATGATGCACAGACACACCTACAGGCAAAACGTCCATACAAAACAAGCATTTGTTTCTCACCATTCTGGAGGCAGAAAGTTCAAGAGCAAGGAGCTGATGAGATNGCACTGCAGTTAAGAGCACTTGCTGTCAGAGGACTCGAGTTCAGTTCCCAGCACCCACACTGAGCAGTTCACAACCTTCTGTAATTCCAGATCATAGGGTTTTGTGTGTGACTGAAGGACTGCCAAACTGTTTCCCAATGCAGNGTTAGGCCCCTGTATTCCCACCAACAACGTCCTAGGGCTCCAATTTTTCTGCATCCTCCCCAAACTCCCCATGACTCTTGGGTGATAGCCAGTCTAGAACATGCAATTTGCATTTCCCTCATGACTAATGGTGCTGAACATTTTTTCACTTGAGTTGGTTACAGATATGAATCATCTCTTGTTCCCCATTCATGCTGAAAGGGCAAGGGTGAGTACAGCAGTCTGTATTTCCTCTCCCTGGATGGCTCCACATTCTTACAGGCTTGAGAATGTCCTCTTGCCCCCTCAAGATTAGAGAAGGGAAAGACTAAATCAGCCCGTATCTATTATGTGGATATTACTCAATCTTCTCACTTAATCTTTGCATTGATACTGGGAAGATGGTGTGTGTGTGTGTGTGTGTGTGTGTGTGTGTGTGTGTGTGTGTGGCATTACAGTGAATGGAACATAGGGCTTTGCATATGCTAGGCAGGCTCTCTGAGCCTGAGCCACACCCCAGCCCCTCAATGAAGGATTCCAGGCAAGTACTCTAACTCTGAGCCACACCCCTGGCCCTTCTCTGGGAGATTCTAGCCAAGGACTCTACTGCTGAGCAACACCCCCAGTATAAGGGTCTCTGTGCTGGCTAGTTTTATGTTAGCTTGTCACAAGCTAGTCATTTTAGAAGAGGAAACCTCAATTGAGAAACTGCCCACACCAGATTGCCCTGTAGGCAAACCTGTGGTGCAATTTCTTGATTGATGACTGATATGGGAGGGCCCTGCTCACTGTGGGTGGTGACATCCCTGGGCTGGTGGTCCTGGGTTCTATAAGAAAGCAGGTGGAGAAAGCCAGTAAGCTGTACTCCTCCATGGCCTCTGCATCAGTTCTTACCTCCTGGTTACTGCCCTGTTTGACCTCCTACCCTGACTTCCCTTAGTGGTGGACTGTGATGTGGAACTATCAGCTGAAATAAACCCTTTCCCTCCCAGGTTGCTTTGGCTCATTGTGTTTTATCAGAGCAGTAGAAGCCTTAACTAAGACAGCCTCCTTATGTAGCCCAGAGTGGCTTCAAACATGTGACCCTCCAGCCTAGAGAAATACTAGTGTTATAGGCATGTGCCACCGTACCTGGTGCAGTCTGCAGTTTACAAATAAGTAAAGGAAGGTCAGATCACTGAAGTACCTGCTGGTGAGTGGTCAGCTGAGATACAGCCCCAAGGATAAGTGCCTGGTTACTTCGTGNTCTCTCCCCCGATGGATCCCTGAAGTAACAACATAACAGCTGACAGTCTTGAGTCTGTGGAATGCATTCCCACATGCTGTCATTTGGATGTGATTAGTTTCCAAAAGCCCATGTTTTGGAGAGTTGGTCTCCAGGATACTGGTATTGGGAAGAAGCTGGGCTAGTGGGAGGTCCTTGGGTCACAAGACAGTCCCTTCAGGTGCCATTTCCTGTGAGGAGCTGAACATTCAGAGATAGGAGCCCCAGACCTGTAGACTTATGGACCTATAGANCTATGGGGGTGCTGTGATGGTCAGCTTTGTCCACTTGACACAACCTAGAATGACCTGGGATTCAAGTCTCAGTGAGGGCATGTCTACCTTGGATTGACCTGTGTGCATATCTAGGGGGCGGGGGAATGTCTTAAGTTAATTGATGTGGCCAGTATAGGCGGCCCCATTCCCTAGAAAGGGGATCCTGAATGGCACCAACAGTGCAGGAAGCAAGCTGAGCACAAGGAAGCAGACAAGCTTTCATATTTACCCTAAGTCTTCCCAATAATCCACTGTTTGATTTGATTTAATACCCCCACTTAATAGCTAATCCAATTAATGGAGATTTTCTCCATTTGTCAGCATAAGTAACTGAGGTATTGCTTATATTGGAATTTATAATGACAGCTGGCAAGATGGCTCAGCCAGTAAAAGTGCTTTCTGCCAAGCCTGATGACCTGAGTTGGATGCCGCAGACCCAACTGATTCCAGCAAGCTGTCCTGTGATTTCCACATGTGCCTCCCACACCCACTAAATAGATGAAATAAAGGAAAAAAGAACTTAATAATGGATCGCTTAAAGCACCAAAGTAAAAATGGCTTCTAAGGTGGCTATTTGGAGAAAAGAAGGGGACCAACTGGACAGAGAAGAGGGGCTCAGGAAGGGTAACAGTAATAGGAGGTGGCAGGGAATATGACCAAAGTAAAAATGGTACCTATAGATGAAAACGTCATGAGGGTGGCTCAGTTGTCAGAGTGATTGCCTAGTGTGNGTGATGTCCTGGGTTCAAATCTGGTCTGAGGGTACACGCCATCATCCTAGCACCTAGGAGGTGGAGGCAGGAGGATCAAGAATTCAAGATCATCCTCAGCTACATAGTAAGTTTTAGGCAAACCTGGGCTACAGAAGACCCTGTGGGGGAAAAAAGAAAGGGCTAGATATAGTGTTGCACACTTTTAATCCATGCACTCAGGATACAGAGACAGGCAGATCTCTGAATTCTAGGCTAACCTTGTCTACATAGAGAGTTCCAGGACAGCCAGGGATATATAGTGAGACTTTGTCTCAAAAAGAAAAAAAAATGAATAGAAAAAGAAAGAAAAAAGAAGAAACATCGTTTTGTTGCTTAATTAATAAAACGACTCTCATTAGTCAATTTTTTCCCACATTGTGTGTGTGTGTGTGTGTTANATGCTAGATATTCATTCTGCCACTGAGCCACATCCCAGACCTTTGTTTTATGAGCCACCTGATGTGGGTGCTGGGATCTTAATTCTAGTCTTCATGATAGAGCATAAAGTCCTCTTAACCAGTGAGCCATCTCTCCAGCCCCCATGCTTGCTTGTTGAGACAGTTCTCAAGCTCTACTGCCNTGACTGGCCTTGAATTCACAGCAATCTCTTTGCCTGAGCCTCCAGAGTCCTGGGACCACAGGCAGTGAACAAAGAGACCCTCTCTCAAACAAGCTGAAAGGTGAGGATTGATACCCCAGGTATCAATCTGATCTCCACACACTACCAAGGCCCAAGAGCATCTGCTGTTACACATGAACACACACACACACACATGCACACACACACACACTTTTTAAAAAGGGCTTGAGCCCCCCCAGTGAGAGGCTAGAGTGTGGCTCAGCAGTAGAACACTTTGTGTGATGGTTAGTGACAATCATTAACTTGACACAATCTAGTATCTCCTGGAAGATGAACCTCTGGGCATGCCTGTGAGAGGCTATCTTAATAGTGTTAATTGGTGTGGGAAGACCCTTCTTAACTATGGGCTAGGCCATTTCCCAGGCAGGGGATCCTGCATACAACGGAGAGAGCAGGCTGAGCCTAATACAGGCGTACTGAGTCTTCTAAGAATGTGAAGTGGCCAGCTGCCTCATGCCTCCATGCATTGCTTTCCCCACCATAATGGACTGTACCTTGAATCACAACCTAAAAGAAACCCTTTTGCTAATATTGTCTAATTTTATCATAGCACCAAGAAAAGAAACTAAGGCTGGGGAATTGTCTCAGAGGTGAACAGCACTGGCTGCTCTTTCAGAGGACCATGTTTAATTCCCAGCACCCACGTGATGTCTCCAAACTACCTGTTACTCCAGTTATATTGGGGATCCAATGGCTTTTTCTAGCCTCCTAGGCCACTAGGCATGCATGTGGTACACAGACATATATGAAGGCAAAACATCCATACATATAAAATAAATTAGAAAAAAAAACCTTGGGCTAGAGAGACAGCCGCAGTTAAGAGCACTAGCTGCTCTTGCAGAGGACACAGGTTTGGTTCCCAGCACCTACAAGGCATCCACAACTGTCTATAACCCCAGTGCTATTGCTACATCGTCTTCTGCCCTCCACGGGGTCCAGGCACGCACATGGTGCACATCCACCCATCCAAGTAAACTCTCATGCACATTACAAACCAACCTTTAAAAAAAGAAAGAAAATGAACTAAGACACCCAGCATGCATTGCCTCAAATTCAGTTCCCAGCACCTAAAACAAACACACACTTTCGAAGCAGTAATCCAGCACTGAAATGGGCTGGTGTGACGGAAGCCTCCACCCAAGAAGCCGGACACATCGTTAGCAAGTGAGAGAGTGCCTCTTCCAACATCTTCCGGACGTCTCCCAGCCCAAGAACAGTCCCAGGCCTTCCACACAGCTGTATGTTAACAACCAATTTCCTTCCGAGCCTGCAGATGGACTCCTGTCTCCTTCATCTGTTTATCTTTAGTGCCTGGCACGCTGTCTCAATGTAATAAAAACATTCCCTGGAAAACCAAAATGACTACCGTAGGCTATTCCAAGACCTGACCTGTCTGTTCCGCTTTGGCTGTACAATTTTCATTTGCACATGAGGCTGGCTGGCCAGCCAAGGGCTGTTGCACGCTCTAATCTTGTTTGAAAATTTGTTAGAGAGGAGACAGGGTCTCACTCTTTAATCTAGCCTGACTCAGAACTCACTATGTAGCCCAGGCTGGCTTTTGAGTTCCTTGAGCCTCCTGAATTCTGGGATTATGGGAGTAAGCCACCATGTCCCATTTCTGTTCTNGTCATTTAAAGGAAACTAATGTGTCCCTAATGATGGATGACCTCATTGTTTATGGGAGCCTTGCAGAGCCCAGAACAGGGTCCAAGCAGATGGGAAGCTCCATTACTAATATTTGTGCTGACTTTGTTTATGAAGTGGACACACCCCAAAGCATCCAACTCTAGTAATGTTAACATCTTCTTCCTTTTTGTGGGTGTGGGCGGTAGGATTGTCTTGCTATGCATCCCAAGCTGACCGTGAACTCACATCCTCCTGCATCATTAATACTCTCTAATACTGTGAGGACCAGTGTGCACCACCATGCTCAACATGGACAGCATCCTAACTTCTCAGGATATGCTTNAGAAGAGCAGAATTGTGGTACCAGGGACAGTAAGGTGGCACAAGGTTGGNATTCCAGCACTTGGGAACTAGAGGCAGCAGGATCAATGCCAGTCTTGGCTACANAGAGCTTGAGGCCTGCCTGAGCTCCTTGAGCTCTCAAAACAAGCAATAAACAAGAACGTACTGGGGCTGGAGAGAGAGATTAGCAGTTAAGAGAGGGTACTGCTCTTGCCGAGGACCCAAGTTCAATTCCTAGCAGCCACGTTGGGCAGCGGCAGTTACAGTTGCCTGTAACTCCAGTTCCAGAGGATCCAAAGCCTCTGGTTTGCACAGGCACCTGCACTCTGTGGCATATACCCACGAACAGACACACACTGTGAATTAATCTCCGTTGACTACATCTAGAATCAACTAAAACCCAAGCAGCTGGGCATTTCTATGAGAGATTTTATTGATTGGATCATCTGAGGTGGGAAGACCATTCTCAATCTGGGTATCACCTTCTGGTNGCAGCCCACATAAAAGGACATGGAAGAAGGAAGCTTTTGCTTTTTGCCTGCTTGCCTTCACTCTTGTTGGCAAGTTCATCCATCCTGCTGCTGAGACAGTCCTTTGCTGGCATTATACCTTACTTCTTTAGGATTCCAGCACAGACTGAAGATCAGCAGCTCTGTAGGAATCCTCCAGGACTCCGGCACCAGATTGGGACTGCTGAGACATCCAGCCTTGTGGACGGAACAACTGGATTCTTGCCCTTTCCATCTGGAGACAGCCATTATTGTACTACCCTGATCTCAGCCTATAAGCCATTCTAGTAAACTCCCTTTACAAAAAATACACACAAATACATACATATAATATACACATACATACATATATATAGTCAATCATTCCATCAGTCCTCCTTTAGAGAACCCTAATTACGCACACATACATATACTTGAAAATATCTTTTAAAAAAAAGAATATATTATGCTTTTAGAAAGATTAAAAAGCCCTTCTAGAGCTGGCGAAATGACTCAGTAAAGTCCTTGCTATGCAAGGCTGAGGACTTGAACTTGAGTCCCCAGCACTCACATAAAAGCTGGGCATGGCCTTGCACACCTGTAACCCTAGCTGGGGTGGGGGAGAACACGAGGATCCCTGGGACCCACTGGCCAGCCANCCTAGCAGAATCGGTAAGCTCCAGTGACAAACCCTGCTTCAAATAAGTGGAAAGTGATTAAGGAAGATAATGTCCTCTGTCCTCCAAACACACATGCATGGGACACACACATATACATCACACACACAGACACAATAAGTTAAAAAAAAAGAGAGAGAGAGAGAAAGAAAAGATAACCACCTTCTAGTCAGGGCCCTAATCTTCTGCAGCGGAGTGGGAATGAAAAGGAAAACCCTTCCCTGCCCAACTCCATCTCCAGGGGACCTCGCAGGCCTGGCCGGAAGACACTCACTTCCTGCCTCTGACTATAAGATGCATTATGTCACATGGGGAATGTTCCAAATCCTATTTTTGGGAAAAGAGGTAATATTGGAGGCAATGAGGGGGAGGCCAAGTTCTGCCTGGAGCTGGAAGATGCCCAAGGGTGCCTTAAGCAGTCTTGCAGGTCCACGGGGACAGACACTTTCAAGTCCTGCCTCCCTGCCTTGGGCATCAGCTCTCATATTTTGAGTCTCCAGTGGCTCTTGTGGGGGACAGTACAGGATGTTCTCATGAATCATCCCAAATTTGATGAACTGTCCCAGAACCAATGCCAAGGTCAAGTTTTAAACCTGGATATGGATTTCATCTGGAGTGTGCTGAGGGTAGCTGGCTCTACTGCTGGAAGTCGCACGTTTGGGCTGCAGCAGAATAAGAAACACTGTCTCAGATGCTGGGAGCACAGACCTAGAATATCCCAGCAAGGAGCTGTGTGCACGGCTCAGCGGTAGAGCCCTAGCCCAGCATGCACAGGCTGCAGTGGAGGAGCTAAGGAAGAAGAAAGATGGGGCTGGAGGACTTAGTGCTCTTACGGAGAACCT
The DNA here is from genome assembly GCA_001675575.1 of Neotoma lepida. Lineage (NCBI taxonomy): Eukaryota > Metazoa > Chordata > Mammalia > Rodentia > Cricetidae > Neotoma > Neotoma lepida. Next base: position 334,691 of record LZPO01097162.1, on the reverse strand, counting down.
GGGTTTGGTTGCCAGCACCTACACTGGATAGCTCACAACTGTTTGTGACTCCAGTTCCAGGGATCCAACACCCTCTTCCAGCCTCCACAGGCACCTACATTCACACACACACACACACACACACTTTTTTTAGAATAATAAAATGTGGCCAGGCGGTGGTGGTGCACGCCTTTAATCCCAGCACTCGGGAGGCAGAGGCAGGCGGATCTCTGTGAGTTCGAGGCCAGCCTGGTCTACAGAGTGAGTTCCAGGACAGCCAGGTCTACAAAATAAGAGGATGAGCAGGAGAAGAAGAAGGAGGAGGAAAAAGAAATGAAATGTTTCAAAAGGTATAAGACAGAAAGAGACTTTGAAAACATTTGATATTGCACAAGAAACTGCTTAGTATTCAGGACTCTATATTTGGAAATACACAAACTAGTGTAAAATCAATGCAGAGAAAATGTCACTCACAGCATGCACTAAGTACCGAACGCTATGCTAACTAAGCCTTTCCATCCTTGACTGGAAGGAAATCACACCCTAAGGGCTGGGGGTGTGGCTCAGCTGCCAGAGTGCCGGAAGTCCTGGGTTCCATCTCCAGCACCGACTAAACACAGCACNGAGGTGCACAGCTGTAACCCCAGCCCTCAGGTGGCAGAAATTTAAGTTTAAGGTCATTCTCAGCTACACNGTGAGTCAGCCTGTGCCACCTGAGACCTGTGTCAAAGAGAAAATAGTTAGCTACCTTGTGAAGAATTTAAAAACTAAAGCCAAGCTTGGCACACACCTGTACTCAGCACTCAGGAGGCAGGAGGATCACCAGATCGGGACAACGTGGGCTACACAAGAGCCTCCCTATCTGAAAGGAAGTTTTGAGGGTCAGCATTATGGCTCAGAAGGTTAAAGTAATTTTAGCCAAGCTGCATGATCTGAGTTCAAGTCTCAGGGATCAAGAGATCACATGGTGAAAGAGAAGCTACTCCTTCAAGTCTGGTTTTGTTTTTGTTGTTTTTAAAGAATTATTTATTTATCACGTATATAGTATGCCTGTATACCAGAAGAAAGCACCAGATGTCATTATAAATGGTTGTTAAGTCATCGTGTGGGTGCTGGGAACTGAACCGAGGTCCTCTGGAAGAGCAGCCAGTGCTCTTAACCCCTGAGCCATCTCTCCAGCCCCGGGTTTTGGTATTGGTTTTGGTTTTTGAGACAGGGTCTTCTCACTGTGTAGCCCTGTCTGTCCTGGAACTTTCTCTATAGACCAGGCTGGCCTCGAACTCATAGAGATCCACCTGCCTCTGCCTCCCGAGTGATGGGATTAAAAGTATGAGCCACAATCCACAGCCTGGAAATTTGCTGACTTCTATATTCTCTCTATGGCTGGTTTACACTTACACACGAG
>LZPO01097162.1:304848-321441 GCA_001675575.1 Neotoma lepida | reverse complement strand
AAAAAAAAAAAAGTAGGGCTGGGGAGATGGCTCAGTGGGTAGTATCACTTCCTGTGCTAGCCTGAGAACCTGAGTTAAAATCCTCCACACTTAAACAAACAAACACTCCATAAAGGTGGGTGTGACTGCATAAGCATCTGTAACCCCAGCATTTCCAGGATGAAAACAAAATCCTCAGTGGTTGCCCTAGTTAGCCTAGCAGGGACATCCAGCTCAGTGAGATGCTGTCTCAATGTGACTTGGGCACATGCATCCACACTCATGGGCATGCACCAAACAAACACACACTCAAGCACACACACACAAATGCTCATAGCAACATTACTCATAGTCAGATAGTGACAACATCCCAAAGGTCCAACTGAAGGTTATCTGGAGAAATGGCAACTATTAATGGACTCAAAGTGGGATCCAGCAGTGGAAAAGCACATTGGTGGAAGAAACTGGAGCCTTAGTCTAAGTGGCATGCTCACACCAGAGGTAGGGAAGCCTATAGGGGCTCTCAGGACTGCTTATCATTTTTTTCTTTTCTTATTTATTTAAGACACAGCGTCTTGAATAGCCAGGCTGACCTCAAACGGGCCATATAGTTGAAGATGACCTTGAACTCCTGATTCTTGAGTACTGGGACTACAGGCCTAGGTCATCTTGCCTTGGTTGTATTCAGTGCTGGGGATGGAACCTAGGGTTGAGGGCATGCTAGATGAGGTCTCTTCCAGCCAGGCCACATCCCTAGTGCCTTATCCACTCGCCTATCCACAGACNGGGTGCTACTGTCTGGGCTACTGTTTATCAACACTGGAGTACCGGGCTTTGAATCCGTTTTCAAACCTCTCAGGTATATACCCAGAAGCAGACTTAGTTGACTGTGGGTTAAGTCCATGTTCAACNGTGTGAAGAACCACCAGGCTCTCACAACAGCTGAGCATTTTACAACCCGACCAGCAGCACACAAGGACTGAGGACATGCACCTTCACCAGCATCTGCTTCTGCAATCTCTCCTCCCCCCTCCACCTTACAACAGCCATCCTAACAGGTGTGGAGTGCCCTCCCCACTGCTCCTGAGTGATCTGCTTTCTCCTGGAGCCCAGCATCTTCTCAAGGACACACCGGCCATCTGTGCATCTTCTTAGATAAATCTCTACGCCAGCTCTTTCAATGACTGGATTGAGATGCTTGGTTTGTTTGTTTTTTTCCTTTTTTAATTGTAAGAGATCTTTCTCTATTCAGGGTATTAATCCTTTACCAATCCTACCAACAAATGCTTTCTTCCATTCTGTGGGTCATCTTTTATACCTTCTTCCACTGATGTTAAAGATGGACCCAGGGCCTCATCCATGCTGAGCTAACACGTGACCACTGAGCTACATACTCAGCTCCTCTAAATTCATTCTTTTGCATGTAGAAGTAGTTTCTGTTTATTCAATTTGATTGCATCCTATAAAACTATCAAGAGGTGAAGAAACTGGCTCTTCCCTTCTCAGGTACAGGCAGGTGGGAGCTGGAGCCCAGAGCTCAATACGCTAAGTACAGCCCCAGCAGTAAGCAGTTTCAGTGTTNGGTTTTTTGTTTTTGTTTGTTTGTTTGAGACAGGGTTTCTTTGTGTAGCCTTGGCTGTCCTGGAACTCGATCTGTAGACCAGGCTGGCCTCGAACTCATAGAGATCCTCCTGCCTCTGCTTCCCAAGTGCTGAGATTAAAAGCGTGCACCAAAACTGCCCGGCAGCAGTTTTTAGCTGATTTGTTCCCATCACCTCATAGGTGATGGGTCTCTTTTAACATTAGTAAAAATAGAATGAATTCACATACTTTAAAACAGTCTTTATATGTGTGATGGATACAAGTATATGTGCACATGTGAAGGTCAAAGGACAACCCTGGTGTTGGTTCTCACCTTCTCCACAGCCCAGAATTCACACACTAACACCTGCCTGGACCATACAGGATTATTTCCAACTCTTTCAGAAACAAGGAGGCTGCTTGTGGTGACACAAGCTTGTAATTCCAGCGCTCAGGGAGACAAAGCAGAAGGATCTGGAATTCCAGTAGCCTGAGCTACAAAATGAGTTCTAGGTCAGCCTGGTGAGGCTGTCTCAAAACAATGAAGCAATATGAAACAAGTCTGGAATACAGAATACAGGTAGGAGGCAGGGGAGATGGCTCCAGGGTTAAGAATGTTTGCTGCTCCTGGAAAGTTCAGTTCCCAGCACCCACACTGGGTGGTCACAATCACCTGTAATTCCAGCTCAGGGGATCCGACACCCTCTTCTGGCCTCCACAGGCATCTGCAGAAACACACATACACAAGCACATACACACACATACACATTAAAAAAAAAAAAAAAAAAGAATGTAGGTGCTGGGCCAAAAGTCACTTTCTACCAAGCCTGATGACCCCCAATTTGATGCCCAGGACCCACATTATGGAAAGAGAGAACTGATTCAGACAAATTATCCTCTAGCCTACACATACACACATACACACACACACACACACACACAATACCAAGGAAAAGCAAGACAGAGAACTGCTCCAATGCACTTTGCACAAATCTATCACTTTCTTCCTGGCTCACTATTCTAGTCTCTAGCTTCCTGTTGTTCCCGGCTTGGCCCACAGGTGGGTCCTGGTGACAGCTCTGCCCTCTGTCCAGACTCTGCACTCCTCTGACCCAAACATCAATGTGGCAACAGCCTTCACCTCGGCCAGGGTTTTGTTAAAGTGCTCAATGAGGTGTNCTCTGCTTTACTCAGAATGCCAGCCAGCTCCCCTTCCCCTTAGAAGACAAGAAAGGTTTCTGTGTGATGGAGAAGTTCTGGGAATGGGTGGTNTGACAACTGCCCAATACGGAAGGGTATTAATGGCCCTGAATTATACACTTANCTAGCATGATAATTTTTTTTTATTTATTTATTGAGATGGGGTTTCATGTGACCCGAAATGGCCTCAAACTCACTCTGTAGCTGAGACTGACTTTGAACTCCTGATGCTCCTGCCTCCAGCTCCTAAGCTTGCACCACTACACCAAGCTTGCAGGATAAGCTTTGTTATAAATTTTTCCTCCCTTAGTGCCTCTACATGCTGGGATTCCAGGTGTGTAGTACAATGTCTAGTAAAGCAAAAACTTAATACAAGGGGGGAAAAGATGTCCAAGTGGTGAGAAGGTACTAAAACCCATGAAGCTATAGATTTAGAAAGAGGTTCGAGAGGAGAAAGAGTAGGCTGTGGCCTGTGAGATGGCTCTGTGGGGAAATGTGCTTGTTACCATGCTTGCTGACTTGAGTTGGAGACAAGGGACCCACACAGCAGGAGACAAGGGACTCCTGCAGGTTGTGCTCTGACCTCCATACACATATTATGACATCCCATGTGCACACGCACACGCACGAGCGCACATACACACACACACACACACACTAACTAACTAACTAACTAACTAAGATGTAACAGAAAGAGGAGACCGGAGCTAGGAGCCAGGGATGTAGCTCAGTGGTCAAGAGGCTGTGGGTCTAACCCCCAGTACTACAGAAGTGGGACAGAGCCGGGTGGTGGTGGAGCACACCATTTATCCCAACACTTAGGGAGGCAGAGGTAGGCAGATTTCTGTAAGCCAGCCCAGTCTATAGAGCGAGTTCCAGGACAACACAGGGAAACCCTGTCTCAAAAAACTTAAAAAGAAGAGAATGAGGAGGAAGAGAAGGAGGAGGGACAGTTAAGAGCATAAAAGGCAAATAAAGGTTCGAAGGCTTGCTGAGCACAGGGCAAGGGAGAAGAAGCTGGAGGTGGGACAAGCACATCTCTTGGTCTGGCAATTATCATCAGCCTTTACAGTATCTTCTCCCTGCTCTCTTTAGGCCTTCTCTTTGGGTAACATGGGACTAAGACACTTGATCCGTGTTTCTCACAGGCCATACAAGTAAAAAGTTATAGGCATGGCTTGTTCCAACAGGTATTCATGATACTGGTTATGTTTGTTGGTTTGATTTTTGTTTTTGTTTTTCAAGACAAGGTTTCTCTATGTATCCCTGGCTGTCCTAGAACTAGCTCTGTAGACCAAGCTGGCCTCAAAGTCAGAGATCCACCTGCCTCTGCCTCCTGCATGCTGGGATGAAAGGTGTCCACCATCACCCACTTTTTTTTGATACAGTTATTTTTAATTTTTATTTTAGTTGGGGAGGGCTAGGTCTCATGTAGCCCAGGCTTTGAACTCCTGATCTTCCAGCCTCCACCTTCCAAGTACTGGGATTATAGGTGTATGCTACCATGGCCCATCCAGATTGTTTTTACTATATGTAGTGATTGGTACAGATTCTCATTTCTTTTTGGTTTTTTGAGACAGGGTTTCTCTGTGCAGCCCGGGCTGTCCTGGAATTTGCTTTGTAGATCAGGCTGGTCTAGAACTCACAGAGATCCCCCTGCCTCTGCCTCCCAAAGAGTCTCATCTGTCTTCCCATGCTGTATGAAACAGTGGAATGTTAATAATCTCAGAAGGCTGAGGCTTGCTTAAAAACAGCACTTTCTTTCCTTTGCTTTTTTGTTTTGCTTTGTTTGAGACACAGAAACTGTGTAGCCTTGGCTAGCCTAGAACTCACTATGTAGACCAGGCTGACCTTGAACTCACAGAAATCTGCCTGCCTCTGCCTCTGGAGTGTTGGAATTAAAGATGTGCCTGGCTTTATTTTTTAAGATTTACTCTTTTATTTTTAATTATGTGGCTGGCAGGTATATTCACAATCACAAGCTGTTGTGAACCACTAAGTGTCAGTGTCGGATACCAAACTCCAGTCCTCTGCAAGAGCAATCTCTCCAATCCTTTTTCTATTTTGGGATAGGGATCTTGTCACTATGTTGCTCACGCTGACCACAAACCAGCTAATGAGGCAGTTCAATCGGCCAAGTACTTGCCATGCAAACATGAGAACCCAAGTTCCATCTTCCAGAATACACAGAAAAAAGCTAGGGGTGGTGTCACATGCTTACAATCCCAGCACTGGGAAGTTGGACACAGGAGAATTAATAGAGATGGGAAGATCCCTGGGGCTCCCTGGCCAGCCAATCGGGTCAAATTAGTGAGCCTAAAGCCAATGAGACACCCTGTCTCAAAAAAAAATCAAGAGGCTTGCACCTGAGGACAGACACCCAAGGTTGATCTCTGACCTATACATACATATACACATATATGCATTTGCATGCTTGAGCACACACAACACACTCACACGGCCCCAATCCCTGGACTCAAGTGATCTTCCTGTCTCAGCCTCACAAGCAGCTGGGGTTATAGGTGTATACTTGTTTGCAAACAGCACTTTTTAAAAAAAACTTTTTGTTACATTTGTGTGTGCGTGTGCAGTATATGTATGTGGTCACTCCTGTGGTCAAAGGGCAACTCATGGGAGTTGTTCTTTCCTTTCACCAAACACTCATTAATTCAAAAATTAAAAATAAAAACATTTTTTAAAGATTTGTTTTATGTGTATGAGTGTTCTGCAAGCTTGTGTACCACAAGCACGCATGGTGCTTACAGAACTGGAACTAGAGTTACAGATGGTTGTGAGCCATCATGTGGATGTTGGGAACAGAACCCAGGCCCTCTGCAAAAGCAGCACAGTGCTCTTAACTGCGAAGTCAACTCTCTAGTCCTAGTACTTTAAAATGATAACCGTTCTGAGTCTACAAATCCCTCTGCATCTATCGTCTCGTTCAATCATTTTTCAGGCTAAAGAGCTGTTAGTATTGTTAAAACGCTTCTCTGCTGAGTTAGGGATGCAGCTCTGTGGTAGACTTCAGGGGCCTTGGGTTCCATACCCAGCACTGCCAAAGGGGTAAGGGAAACTCCAATGCCCTTTGAACAAAAGATTGAAGTGCAGTTAACAAAACCCTGTAGGGCCCAATATTTTAAACACATTCCCATCCCCTGTAACAGAGGAAGGGAACAGTATGCTGGAGGAAAAAGGCTGTGGGCTGCTGGAGTTCCCCTCAGCCAGGCTCAATTTCTTACTGTACCTTCCTTTACCCAAAGGTCAGAATACTGAAACCCTCAAGTTAGGTTCAGTTAGTGATTTTTCACAAATGAACAAAAGTCCTAAATCCTTCAGAGGAGCTTAAGGATCAGATATAAAGACTTCAAGGATGGCATTGTACCCCAGAACCCCTCTCTCCCTCCCCCAATTTGAAAAGGCTGCATTTGGCCAGGTCCAAGATCAAGTCTAAAACCCTTACATGGGTCTTAGGAAATCCTTCTCTGGCTGGGCAGTGGTACACGCCTTTAATTCCAGCACCTGAGGAAGAGGCAAGTGGGTCTCTTTGAGTTTAAGGCCAGCCTGGTCTACATAAAGAATTCTAAAGAATGCCATTTTGGGGAGGGTTGTATGGTAAGAGCCTGTCTCAAAGTTGGGGCAGGGGGAAGAGACATGCCTTTCCTAAGGTTCTTGGTGAGACTGTCTTACCCTCTACCTGGGCCCACCTGACCCTGAATTAAGAAAGCCGATTCTCTACAGCCGGCTACACCTAACTCACGACTCCTCTGGAGCCCACCGAGCTGCCCTTGCTATCGATGGACCTGCACTCACTGCTCACACCACTCCCATTATAGATCCCGTTTCCCTCCTCCCAAAGGTGCTTGCCTTCAATCAGTACAGTGCACACTCCCCGTTATGAAATACGGATTTGAATCACCTTCCCAGAGATGATCTCACTGTCCTACAAACAGATGCGCAATTAGAAAACACCGGGAATGNAATCGGCCGCTGTTTATTGCTTATAAAACAAATGAGCTTTCAGCACTCCTGTGGTGAAGAAAGCCCGTGCAAGATTACAAAAGTTCTCTCTGAAAGAACTAAACTGTGAGTGTCCCTGTCAAGGAAGACATTCACCGTACCTCAGGAGCAGGAAGGGCATGGTTACAACTGAGTAAAGAGGGGACCAAGTCTAGTCAGTCATCAAGGTGCAAGCTAGGTGAGAGGTCAGTCATATCCTCACGTGATAAGCATGTACGTGCTGTGCTGATGTTTAAGGACAACAGAAGATGCCTTATAATGTTTAGAAGACTTCTCTAGGGAGCCAGACAGATAGCTTGGCTGTTTGGAAGTGCCTGCTGCTCTTGCAGAGAACTGGAGTCCGGCAGCGCATAACTGCCTGTAACTACATCTCCAGAGGATCCAGCGACCTCTTCTGTAACTACATCTCCAGGGGATCCAGCGACCTCTTCTGTAACTACATCTCCGGGAGATCCAGCGACCTCTTCTGGCCTCCTCCTCATGCAGATACACACAGATACATGCATACACATAATATACATATATGACATCTCTAACTGACTGGTGGAAAACAGATGGAGAATACACAAAAACCTAGGCTAGCAATTGGAGTAGCTTGGACTAGAGAAGGGTACAAAGAGAAATCAATACAAGAAAAAGTGTTATGGGTTTTGTTTATTGAGATAGGGCCTTGCTACGTAGCCAAAGAGGATGCAGAGCCTGATTCTCCTGCCTCCACCTCCCAAATGCTAGGATTACAGGCATGGACCATCACCCCCAGTTTATGCAGCACTGGGGATGAAACCCAGGACATTGTGCAGACTAGGCAAACAAACCCTTTCCCACCTGAGCTACATCCCTAGCCTGTTATTTTTCAATGGTACAGAGCACAGCAATTCCAGACATAACATTATGTAGTAAGTAATCTCTTATAGTCTTTCATATAATTTTCTAAATGAGCACAAATCATATGTAACTCTAGACACCAGATTCCAAAATGGGAACAAGATGGATCAAGCATAGACTGCTGACACTTACATCCCCAAAGTTTCTTTTTGTAAACTCTGAGATAACTTGACGTCTAAGAATCAGGATGTCTGATTTCCCTCAGAGGAGGTTACTAGATCTGGCAGAAGCACTGGGGCCATGTTTCTACAGGTTGGTAACTGGCAAGGACGTGGGGGTTCTGGTTTATCTCAGTGCCCACACCCAGCACTCTCTTCTCACCTGTGCACCTGCTGTGAAGGTTTGCTATTTCTGCCCCCACGGCCTGGTATCACATAAGATGCCACAGGCCTTGTTCATGTAAGAGATCTTGGTTTGGGAGCAGAGATACAGTTCATTTGTTAGAGTGTTCGCCTAGCATGCAGGAAGCCCAGGTTGATCTAAGCAGTACCTCATAACCAGGTGTTGTGGTACACAGCTGACACCTCTCCCCCCGAAAAAGGAAAGGTATCCTAATTTGGACCTTAAAATCTGTTTTTCTTCACTCATTTTAACGAGTTTGGATCAACATAACATACTTGGCTTCGGATTTCACATGGTCTATAACCATCTGTGTCAGGGACCATTTACATACATCAAGTCTATTACACTCTAATTTGACCCAACTACAGAAAAAGTAGGTAAACTACTTAGAGCTGGCTCCTCTGCACACCAGGGAACCACATATGTACTGTAAGTCTGGGGCTCGGGCAATTTTCCTTGCCTACAGCAAATGCAAAGTACCCACCGGGTTCAGCTCCCAGAACCACAAAAAACAAACAATACTGTCAGATTANATGCTTCCCAGGGGTGGAGCTGAGCCCTTCAACACAGCCTGTGCCACTCCAAGATGTGTAAACAGATTTCAAGGAAGCTCACTCTCCAGCCTCTTACTTTTTGTGACGGAACACTCAAATTGGCAAAACCTCTCCTCTAGAGAAAAGCGTTTTGTAATTCAAGAGATAGGAAAATGTCAGTCGTTTCCAGCAAACGCGGCCTCCAGAATGCTGACAGCGGCATGCTGTTATTCCAAATTGTTTCAGGCCTCTGAATTTGTTTTACCTCATTCTCTCATCTTCATCCCCACTGCCATCTCTAACCCCTAGCCAGAATAAATCGGATACATTGGTCAAAACACCACTAACTTTCAACATAATAAACCTTCACAAAGTTTGGGGAACCAGAATTCACATAAGAACTCGCTGCTACCGGATTGCCAACAATTTGTCATTTTTAAGGACAAAGCGTCCTAAGGGACCTTCCTGTCATCTTTCCTCGGACCCCACCCCCAGATGTAGGACCTGTTCTCTGAAGCATCGTCTATGCGGAGTGGGGTACAGAGGCACAGTACACACTCAGCCTCCGGCTGATGGCTGGAGCCCCCCAGCACATGCATCCCGCCGAGCCAGGTGGGCAGGGCCGCGCGCGACCCAGGGATGCCGAGGGCGCGGCTCACCTACCTGCAGGCGCACGTTGAGCATCATGGAAGCCACGATGTAGAGGTAGGGAAAGTTGATGCGCAGCCGCCAAGCCAAGTCAAAGAAGATGAGCAGCGTGCGGGTCAGCCCCTTGCAGAAGACCCCATAGGAGCGGGCGGCGGCCGAGCGCGACAGCCGGACAGCCAGACCCGACAGAGCCGTCGCCATATAGAGACCCGCGGCGCTCCCACTGCCCGCCCGCCCTCCCTCTCCGCGCCGCGTCGCCCAAGGCCTCCTTGTTCAGCGCTCAGCGATCTCAGGGAGCAAGGGAGACCGCGGCGAGGCCGGCGGGAGGGCGGGCCGCGGGGGAGCGGAGGCTGCGCGTCACTCTTCGGGAAGCGCCTCCGCGAGCCACCACCTGGATCCCCGGCCCGGCCGCGCGGCCTGACGTCACAAAGCCGGCCCGCGCCTGCGCAGGCGGCGGACTCCGCCCCCTCCCGCCCCGCCTCGCCGACCGCTGGCCTAGCAAGTGAGGTGCGCGTGCGTGGGAGAACGGAGTTGCTGCGTTGCGTCCCGGCGCCCTCTAATGGTGAAGCTGAGGATAACACTAGATGGAAAGTCGGGCGTGGCGGCTCTAGCCGGTTCATATTCCAGCTCTCAGGAGGCTGAGGCGGGACCTGGGCTTCCTGACAACGCTCTGTCTCGAGAAAGAAAGAAAAAAAGAAAAGAGGGGCTCAGAAGATGACTCAGCGGTGAGGAGCGCTTGCTGCTCCTCCAGAGGACCCTGAGTTCAGTTTCCAGTACCCAATATTAGGTGGCTCACTGCCACATACAACTCTGGCTTCAAGGGATCCGATGCCTTCTGGCCTTCGTGAGCACCTGCACATACCTGTACTCAGATACACATTCACATAAAAGTAAACAAACACGTCTTTAAAGAAAGAACAGGAAATAGGTGAACCATGGCCATGATCACAGATATTTTATATCACATGTTCTTAAAAATGGTTACAGTGAGGCCAGCGAAATGGTGAAGCAGATAAAGGCACTTTCCACTACTCCTGAGGACATGAGTTCAATCCTTGGGACCCACATGGTGGAGAGGACACAACAGACTCCAGCGAGTTGTTCTCTATGCTGGTTATTTTTGTTGTTGTTGTGTTTTTAACTTGACACAAGCTAGAGTTATCCTGGAAGAGGAAACCTCAATTGAGAAAATGAGAAAACCTTAGCAGGTAGTCCTGGGTTGTAAGAAAGCAAGGTAAGGAAGCCATGGAGAGCAAGTCAGTAAGTGATGTTCATCTGGAATTTCTAATTCCGTTCTTGCCTCCAGTTCCTGTCCTGCCTGAGTGCCCGTCTTGGCTTCCCTCAGTGACAGACAGTTTTTTGACTGTATAAGCCAAATAAATCCTTTCCTCCCCACATTGCTTTTGGTAATGGTGTTTATCACAGTAACAGAAAGCATACTAATATATCCCCCGTCCCCTCCAGCCTGCTTGTTATATGCACCTGCACACCACGTGCATGTGAGCTCGTGCACACCATGCGCCCGTGAGTGCACACTCACACACACACACACACTAAAATGTGACTTTACATTTTTCTAATGGTTGCAGTGGGGGCTAGAGAGATGGCTCAGTAGTTAGTGCTTCCTGCTCTATCAGAGGACCAGAGTCCAGATTGCAGCAGCCACATCAGGCAGCTCGAAAACATTTAAAACTCCAGCTCGATGAAATCTGATGCCCACTTCTGGCCTCCATGAGCACCCACATGCACACATATATGCATACACACACAATACAGTATTTTTAAAAAATGGTTACAGTGGGAAATTTCCTATCATGTATATTTACCATATTTCCAAAAGAAAGAAAAAAAGGCATTTGTGGGCTAATGAATAGCCCAGTGCTCCTGTGTGAATTGCCTGCCGTCCCAACCATTCTTGTTTAATGTTCAATTACATATACTTTAAATTTTTATTAATTTGTTTATTGTTTTATGGGTGTAAATTTTTTCCTGCACGCANCATTTTGCTTGCATGTGTGTCTGTGCACCATGTTTGTGCCTGGTGCCTGCAAAGGCCAGAAGAAGACATCAGATCCCCTGGAACTGGAGTGACAGATTGTGAGCTTCCGAGTGGGTGCTAGGAATCCAACCTGGGTTCTCTGGAAGAGCAACCAGTGCTCTTAGCACTGAACCATCTCTCCAGCTCATGATCGTATATACTTCAATAACTATAGTACTGCCAGGCAGCGTGGCACATGCCCTCAATCCCAGCACTCAGGAAGCAGAGGCAGGCAAATCTCTGTGAGCTCAAGGCCAGCCTGGTTTACATAGCAGGTTCTGGAACACCCAGAGCTACACAGTGAGACCCTGCCTCAAAAAAAACAAACAAATCAAAATAATTATAGTACTAACTAAAGCCTCTGAAGTAAAATATACATCGATTTTGAAGAATTCTAGTATTCTGGAATGTAAGGGGTTTGATAGAAACCTTTTTTCTGGATTTATTTGAGACAAGATTTTTTTGTTTGTTTTTTCAAGACAAGGTTTCTCTGTGTAACAGCCTTAGGGGTTCTGGAACTAGCTCTGTAGCCCAGGCTGGCCTCAAACTCACAGAGATCCACCTGTCTCTGCCTCTTGAGTGCTGGGATTAAAGGCATGCACTATCACCACCCAGCTAGGATTATTTTTTTATTTTAGTTCAGGGCTAGTTCCAGTCCAAGGTGGGTTAGGCTATAGCTCATACATAGGTAGGATTTTTTTAAAGTTGTTTTATTCTTTTCATATGTATGTGTGAGGGGGTGGGTAGGCGGTGTCATGGGCTTGGGCCCATGTAGCAACCCAAGGTTGATCTCAGGAATCTTCCTCAATGACTCTTCCAGGTTATTCTTTGAAGCGGCATCTTCAGTGGCACCAGGACTCACTGGTACTGCTAGTCTAGCTAGCCAGCTTGCTCTGGGGAATGCCCTGTTTCTGCCTTCTGAGGCTGAAATTAATTCTGCTGCCATGCCCACCCAGCTTTTATTCAGCTTCAGGGTCTCCTGACTCCAGTCCTCACACTTGGCCAGCAAACACTTTATCCACTGAGCCATCTCTGCACCCAAAAAAAGCTTATAGTTTGAGAGACAAGAGAGAAAAGGCTGGGGATGTGGCTCAACGGAGACAGCACTTGCTAGCATGCATGAAGCCCGGGATTCTGCAGCACCGCATTAACTGGGCATGGTGGTTCATTCTTGTAACCTGAACAGGTGGAGGCAGGAAGATCAGAAGTTCAAGGTCATCCTTAGCTACACAGTAAGTTTAAAGATAGCCTGAGTTACATGAGACCTTGTGGGAGAGGAGAGAGAGAGAGAGAGAGAGAGAGAGAGAGAGAGAGAGAGAGAGAGAGAGAATTCTGTCAGTGTGAAAAGTACTTTTGTACAGGCACAAAGTGTGACAAGAAGGGGCCAGGAGGGAGGCTTTATTAATAACTGATCAGCAAGCCCGTCTGCTCTCCTTACAGTCTTCCCTGCTGCTCTTGGAGCTGTGCCTCAGAAGAGAGCCAGCCCAGAGAAACCAGGTTCCATCTTCAGCAACTTCTCCAGGCTCCCCTGCCCTGCTTCCAGAAAGAGAGGATATGGATGCTCACGCCACCGCACCCTGTCCCCCTCTAGGTATTTGTGAGAAATGAATGAGATCAGGTTTGCCGCACTGGGCACAGCTCCAAGCACACAGAAGGCACCCAGAGAACAGTAATTATTTTTATACCCAGAGCCCTTGAGTCCTTAGATTGTAAGTTCAGCGGATTTATGAGCTCAATGTATGGTTAATAATGGTTAATGATTAACTGTTTATAAGATTACTTTCTTTGGACAGTGAAATGGCTCAGCAGGTAAAGACACTTGCAGCCAAGCCCAATGACCTGAATTAAATGCCCAGGACACACACGGTAGAAGAAGATAACTGAGTCATACAAGTTGTCCTCTGACCTCCACATATTCACCNTGCGCACNCACACACACACAAATTAATATATAAAATAACTTTTATGCTTTTGTGAAACAGTGGATTCAGTCCCAAATACTGCAGAAAACAAAACAAATAACAACAAACCCTATTTGTTTATTTTCATAATATGTATACCTGTATGAAGCTGTTTTTATTACTTTTTTGGTGTATGTGTGTGTGTTGGGGGAAGGAACACGTGTGCCTGCTCACGGAGGCCAAAGTTTGCTGTCTGGTGTTTTCCTCAGTCGCTTTCCACATTAGTTTTTGAGACAATCTCTAGCTGAACCTGGAACTCACCAATTGCCTGGGCCATGTGGCCAATGGGCACCAGGAACCCTCCTTTTTCTGTCCCACCAATGTTGGAATTACAAGAGTCTATGACCATGCCTTGCTTGCTGTTTGTTTGTTTAGACAGACTTGCACTATGTAGTCCTGGCTGGCCTGGAACTCACTACATAGACCAGATCTCAAATACACTGAGATCTGCACGCCTCTGTCTCTATCCCTAGTGCTGGGATTTAAGGCATATGTTACCACATCCTGCCCACGCCCAGTTTTTACNCAGGTGCTGGGGATCCAACCTCAGGTCTTCATGCTAGCACGACAAGCACTTTACCCACTGAACCAAATCTTCAGCCCCATGTATGAAAATATTTTAAAGTAAAACAATGTTTTATGTGTATGTGTGGTTTGCCTATACTTGTATATATACACCATGCTCAAGCCTGGTACTTGTGGAGGCTAGAAAAGGGCATCAGATGTTATGGGGAAAGACTATAGACTCAGTCCAATTATAATTAAAGATTTATCGTTTAGCTGCTAGCAGGATGAATAATCTTGGAGCCAAATTTGAGTTGCCATGAGAAGTGGGGTGANGGAGGGATTTTTTGTTGTTGTTGTTTTGTTTTGTTTTTTTTGAGATAGGGTTTCTCTGTGTAGCTTTGTGCTTTTCCTGGAACTCACTCTGTAGCCCAGGCTGCCTCGAACTCACAGAGATCCGTCTGTCTCTGTCTCCCCAGTGCTGGGATTAAAGGCGTGTGCCACCACTGCCCAGCCTGAGGGAAGGATTTTTAAAGGGGAAAACCACAAGAAAACTTTCCCTATCTACTCAAGCAAGCAAAAACTCGTCTGTTCTGCCAAGTTAAGTGACCCAAAAACAATCTTTGGGTATCTGCATACACAGTTATAGAAGGCCAAAAAAGCAGTTAGTCATATCAGAAGAAGTAGATAGTCATGGCTGTACATTTTGGGATGTGGTGGGGGTCACTGAGTCAGGGTTCCTGGGAACTTTTCTTCCAGGGACTGGAGTCAGAGGCAAACAGCTAGTGTGAACTAAGACAAATGCCTGACATAAAATGGAATTTCTTTAGCCATCACACAGANACCCTGGAACTGTAGTTTATAGTTGTAAGCTACCGGTGGGTGCTGGGAACGGAACCAAGGTCCTCTGCAAGAGCCGAAAGCATTCTTGACTGCTGAGCCATCTCTCCAGCTCTATGAAAGTATTTTTCACATTCACATTTAATCAACTTGAAGAGAAAGAGTCAGGAAGAGAGAATGGGCACACATGATCCAAGATGCGAGTCACCAACTTTTTCTAAAGCTGGATATAGTGGTTCACACCTGTCATCACAGAATTTGGGAGGCTGAGGCAGGAGGACTGCCTGGAGTTCCAGGCTAGCCTGGGTGTTCTGTTGTTACTTTCTCTGAGTTGAAGCATTCCCTCCTGGAGAAGGGAAAGAAGCTCATGGAACTTGCAAGACTCAGGAAATTTATACAACTTACAAGGCTCAGGAAATTCATGAAATTTACAAGTTCAGGAAACTCGTGATTTACAAGGCTCAGGAAGATACAAAGTTATAGGATTCACAAGGCTTCTCTCCAAGGTTATATAAGCAGCCAATAACTGCTGATCCCCAGTTGGCTAAGTTAGGTTGTTCAGTGAGCTTCAGGGATGCAGCTCTCCTGAGTCATCACCCATGTTGGGGTGAACTTTTAGATGACAGAGCAGCCTTTGAGTCACCCGTGCTATTGTAAGCCACCCACATTCCTGTAAGCAACCCAATAAACTCACTGACTGACTAGGCTAGACTGAACAGGGAAGATCATTCCTTTGTTGTCTGTGATGTGTGAGATGAAGAGTTGTTCACATCTTCCTAGGAAAAATCACACAACACTGGGCTAAGCCAATAAAACTATTACAAATGAAGAAATCAGCAAAATTGAGAGTATGGTATTTTTGTTTTGAAAACTGGTACTTAAGAAAGGAAGAGAAACTGGGTGTGGGCTACACACTTGTGGCACAAATTACTTGGGAGGCTAATGGGCAAGATTACCTGAGTACGGGAGCGTAGGTCTAACCTAGATTGTGAACTTACAAAGCAAGACCCTGGCTCAACAGCAACAAAAACCAAGAGAGGTTGGAGAGATGACTCAGCAGTTAAGAGCATTTGCTGTTCTTGAAGAAGACCAGATTTGGTCCTCGGCACCCATATCAGGTGGCTCACAACCACCTGTGACTCCAGCCTGAGGTGGCCAGATGCCCTCTTCAGACAGACATTTGCGTACTCCTGCTCATGTGGTAAGTATGCATACACACATGTACATAATATCAAATAAACAAAACTTAAAATATAAAACCAGTGGAGGTGGAGAGATGGCTCAGTAGTCAAGAGCACTTGTTGCTTTTGCAGAGGATCTGGGTTTGGTTCACAGCTCTTTCACGGTCACTCACAACCATCCATGACTCCAATTCTAAGGGATCTGATGTCCTCTTCTGGCTTCCACAGGCCCCAGGGATGCATGTGGTGCATAAATATATATGCAGGCCAAATACCCACATACATAAAATAAATCTAATTTTAAAGTCCCAAGACAATTAATAAAATATTTATGTTGAGCTACAGAATATCCAGTTTTCTTTAACCCAAAAGTTCTCCTTGTTACAATATGAACCAACAGTAATAACGGTCAGAGCACAGCAGTCAATACATTTTTTCAAATAGTTTTCGAGCAAATTATCACTTTTAGAATGTGTCAGAATGAAAGAGATGACATTAGAAAAAAGATATGAGTCACCAGGCGTGGTGGCGCATGCCTTTAATCCCAGCACTCGGGAGGCAGAGGCAGGCGGATCTCTCTGAGTTCAAGGCCAGCCTGGTCTACAAAGCAAGTTTCAGGATAGCCAAGGCTGTTATATAGAGAAACCTTGTCTTGGAAAACCAAAAAAAGGGGAAAAAAAGAAAAAAGAATGGCAAAGTGAAATGATTTAGTGTTCACAAAATACTTAAAATTGTGTAGAATTAGCCAGGTGGTGGTGGTGCATGCCTTTAATCCCAGCACTTGGGAGGCACAGGCAAGTGGATTTCTGAGTTCAAGGCCAATCTGGTCTACAAAGAGAGTTCTAGAACAGCCAGGGCTCACAGAGAAACACTGTCTCGACAAA
>LZPO01097162.1:270518-286716 GCA_001675575.1 Neotoma lepida | reverse complement strand
TCTTTGAGACAAAGTTTCTCTGTGTAGCTTTGGTGCATTTCCTGGAACTCACTTGGTAGCCCAGCCTGGCCTCGAACTCACAGAGATCCGCCTGCCTCTGCCTCCCGAGTGTGCACCACCACCGCCTGGCCTCTGCATGCTTTTTAATGTGAGGAAATTGTCAGTGCTTTTAGGTTATTGGTTTGTGTGTTTTAAGGTTTGGTTTGTTGGTTTCAGAAAATAGCAATAAAGCTGGTCAAAGCAGAGGGGACGTNAAGTACAGAGTTCTCTTAACAAGAAAATGAAGACTTCCGTAGGAACAGAAATCACTAGTGGGCTTCATTCTTAGTCCTTTCTGCAGATAGGGCAGGAAGTACAGATAGGTTAAAGAAGTAGTAATGTCATGTGCTAGGGGAAGAGCTAATACAGAACAGACAGGACCTCCTTCTAGTAGACCAGGGCTCATTGCAAGAAATAGTAATGTCATGTGCTAGGGGAAGAGCTAATACAGAACAGACAGGAGCTCCTTCTAGTAGACCAAGGCTCATTGCTAGAGTTGAAAGATCAAAGGAGGTTGAACTGAGCGTTTAAAATACACAAATTCAGAAAATTCCAAAGTAGACAGACGTTTCCAGAAATGTCAGTCATGGCTGTGGCCAAATATGGCTTCCATTCTCCATGTGAACATATTCTTAGTGTTACTTCCTGTAGTTCAGATGTTGACTTTGGCCTCTAGAGCTGATTTGTGCCATGTGTTTACAAGGAATGAGTAAAGACACTAAAAGAAGGGTAATAACCTTTCTGTTTATGCTGATCCATTTTAAAGTTAAGAATTTAGTAGAAGTACATAGAGACAAGCTCTCACAGCCCAGGCTGGCCTCACATTTCTGATCCTCCTTGCTTCTACCTCCTGGGTGCTAGGATTACAGACAAGGGCCCCCTGCCTGGGTTTATTTGGTGTTGGGGATCAAACCCAGGAATTAGAGCATGCTAGGCCACCTGAACTGCATCACCAACCCTATAGTCGTGTTTTTATAGAAGATAAATTGTAGTTAATAATGAGTAATAATTACATTCCTAGCCGTGTGTGGTGGCTCACAACTGTAACCCCAGCACTGAGGAGGTGGAGGTAAATGGGTCAGAGGATCAGCTCGGTCTACATAGTTCAAGGCCATTGAGTTTGTGTGGTGAGACAAGGTACTTGCTGACAAACCTGACAACCTGAGTTCCATCCCTGAGGTACACATGGTAGGAGGGGAGAANCTATTTATTCCCTTAAAGCAGTGGTTCTCAACCTTCCTAATGCTGTGACCCTTTAATACAGTTCCTCATGTTTGGTGACCCCCAGCCATAACATTATTTCCTTCATAATTGTAATTTTGCCACTGTTACGAGTTGTAATGTAAATATCTGTGTTTTCTGATGATCTTAACAACCCCTGTGAAAGTCATCTGACCCCCAGGTTGAGAACTGCTACCTTAAAAGTTTTTTATTTTACGCATGCTGTGACGTGTGTGCACAGGCACATTATTACAAATAGCAACAACACAATTCTCAATACCAGATTCTCCCAGTCTCTTCTCAGTTGGGCCTTTCAAAGGTGATGCTTCTAGATGGGGTACAGATCTGGTATAAGGCTTGCCTAGCATGCTGGGGAACATGGTGGTGGTGTGAGGAAGATGAAGTGCTGAGGATTGAACATAGGGTTTCTGTGTACTGGGCAAGTATTCTACCACTGAGCGACATCCCCTGCTGAGATTTTATTCTTTTAGTTATTACATATATTAATTGTACTAAGAGCCTTCATTGACGTTTCCGTATATGTGGGGAATGTACTTTGATCATCCTCTGCCCTCTTCCACCATCCTAGGTTTTTGCTGGTTTGTTTGAAGTAGATTCTCACTAAGTAACCCAGACTGACCTGGTACTCCTGGAGATCCTCTTTTTTTAGCCCCCAAGTGCTAAGATTACAGGCTTGAGCCCCCACTCCTGGCTAGCCCATGAGCAGTATACTTCAGTATCCTGTAGTAGTATCTCAACACCTAGTTAGTGCCTTCCTTTGTTGCTGTAAACTAGTATTGGATTAATGCTCACTGTAGTTGAGTGCATCTGCTTATGAGCAAGAACAGAGGCAGAAAAGGAAGTTCAGATGTGCCAGAAACTACAAGTAAATGATAGAGCTGGTTCTGAATCTCTGATCTAGGCCTCTCCAGATCTTAGACTCTTGCTCATACAGGTTTGTTGTGACATTCTAAGCCTTTCACAAGATAAATGTCTCATGAGTCATTTCTGTTTAGAAAGCCGTTAGGGATTGGAAGTTACCTGCTGGTGATGTAATGTTTGACAGTGAGATCTTTAGGGTGGGGAGTTCCAACTTCATTAAGACCTTTATAATGTTACAAGTCAAGCAAGTATTGGCAAGACTGAGCAGTTGAGCTCCTGCCCTTATGGAGCCCTTAGCCTCAAAGAGTGGAAGGGAAGTACAAAGCTTGCCCTCTGGATAGTGACCCCCCCACCCCCAGTCTGCAGTGCCTGGCTGAACATCAGAATTGTACACATCAGCATCCGTGTATCATCCTGACCTTAGAAAGCCATCTGAAGGCAGCAGCAAGCTGGGCTCATTACAGAGAACTATTTGGACTGAGTCTTTAGGATGTCCCTGTAGTTGATTAGGGACTATGGGGAAACTTAGAAATTTTATTGTATTTATTTTTTTGCAAATGGTGCAGCAATTTTCATTTTTAGTTATATTCTCAAAAAAATATTTCAGGTGTTTAGGAGCTTTTCTTTTTTTATGAGACAGGGTCTCTCTGTGTAGCTTTGGAGCCTGTCCTGAAACTCACTCTGTAGTAGCCCTGGAACTTAGAGAGATCCACCTGCCTCTGCCTCCCAAGTGTTGCGATTAAAGACGTGCCCTGCCATCGCCCCGCCGGTTGGGAGCTTTTCAAACAGTACCCCAAATTCTACCTGAGGGTACACTAGTGATAGCGATAGCTGTCTGTCCCCTTAATGTTACCTACTTCTACATAGTTCTTTTTTGCTCTCTCTTTGCAGCTGTTTGAGAAGTTTACTCCATCCCTGTGCCCTTCATTAACATATTTAGGATAAATGATGCTAGCTCCTTTTACATCTTGTGAGGATTAGGGGTGGGGAGGTGATGTGCGTATATGTGAGTGAGTGAGAGCCCTGTGGCTGCTTAACTGGCTGTGCTCTGTTAGGGACAGGCTTTGGGGGGGGGTGATGTGCCTATATATGAGTGTATATTAGGGACAGGCTTTGGGGGGGGTGATGTGCCTATATATGAGTGTATATTAGAGACAGGCTTTGGGTGGGGGGGTGGCATCAGAGTTTGAGAACTTGGCCACTTAGAGGCAGGCAGCAGCATTAGTCAGTACTTGAGAAACAACAGTGCATGTTGTTACAAAGGCAGCTGCCGTGTCCACATATTAGTAATCGACCGAGTGGAAGATGTTCTAGGAGAAACTATGTTAAGTGCTTCTCTGAGTCTTGTCCTTAGTAATAATACTTCTTGGCTGCTGGTCCAGATGCCACATAAACAGAAGGGGAGCAAGGCCCAATCTGCCTTGCTGAGAAATACAAAGGTTGTGTTTTGTTTTTAAGATAAAAAGTGGGCAGAGTGTTAAATGTTAGAAAAACTCATTTGTTTACNCTGTGGATGTGGTATAGCTGATTGTAGGCGTTTTGTAGATTATTGTAGCAGAACAGTGGAAACCAGGATTGTGTTCACGTTGACTAAACAGCCCTCTTCTCTCCCTTCAGAGCTGTTGGTAAAACCTGCCTGCTGATCAGTTACACGACCAATGCATTCCCTGGAGAGTACATCCCCACCGTGTGAGTATCCTCCTCAGGTTGATTTTTGCCTGTGATGCGTTTTTTCTATTCTTCTGCAAAGCCCTTGTCAATCCATATATGAATGAAGAGTGTTTATTTTCCTCTCAAATGTTGACTGGAATCTAATTGTTAGGTATTTAGAGCTTCAAAAAAAAAGTCAATGTATGATTTCCTTACATGAGACTCATATGAGGGAATGTACAGTTTCCTGATTGATAGACATTTAGGAAACAAAAGAAAATGACATTGCGTACTTTGAAGTGTGTAGGCTGGGAAATGTAAAGAAAACCGGAGCCTGACCACAGCAGTTGAAGTGTCTGATAACTTGGCTCTGTGGGAACTGGAGCGCAGAGTATTACTGCCTTAGGTTTGATTGGCATTTCTGGCAGGTAATCAGTTGGTTCCATGTCACTGTCACAGGGCTGTAGAGGTGAAACTAGGGGGCGGGGCAGAGTTGGATTCTGGGCTGCTAATTCCCTATGGTAGCCCAATTGAGTGGGAAGAAAAAGTGCTTCTCTTGTGATGCTACAGCACTCTATCCTCAAGTCTGTGTCCTGTGCACCCTTGAAGGCTCAGACCCTAGGGGGACCTCCGTAGCCTAGGCTGGCCTTGAACTCTTGATTATCTTACCTCCTGTGTAAACCATCACACCTGCCATTATCTTTATAAAGGCTGTTTTGGTCAGTAGTCTATAAATCACATTAGCTTAAATTCTGGTTTTATACTGAGTCCCTACTTTTAAGTACTACAAATAATAAAAATAAGCCCCTTTAGCCTTAACACTGATATATTAAGATATTTTTCCTGGGGCTGGAGAAGTGACTCAGTGGCTAAGAGCACTGGTTGTCCTTTCAGAGGATCTGGGTTTGGTTCCCAGCACCCACATGGCAGCTCCAGTTTCAGGGGACATGTCGCCCTCTTCTGAATTCCATGGGCACCAGACACACGTGTGCATGCACATACATACGTGCCAGCAAAACAAATAAAGATCTTGTCTTGTTTTAAATTCCAGTGTTAAGGGTTTTTTGTTTTGNTTTGGTTTTGGTTTTTGAGATGGGGTATTGTTAGCTCAGGTTGGTTTCAAACTCCTGACCTGATCATGCTCCATGCCCTTGAGTTTTTGGTTTTGTTTTCTTTTTGAGCAGTCAGTGATACCAGTAGCATTTTGTTCTTGTTTTAAGACAAGGTCTTGCTGTGTAGCCTAGGTTGATCTTGAACTCTTGGTGATCCTCCTGCCTCAGCCTCTTAATGCTGGGATAACAGCACTTTAAATAATGACTTTTCCTCTCTGGTTAGGCAGTAGGCTTTTCTGGGGTGCNTCTTACTGAAGCTAACGAATTTGTACGTAATAATTTCAGGCTAGGTTACACACTTATATGGTCAGGTGCACTCACTCTGAAAACTTGGGTGTCTTCTAAAGTCCTGCTGTGTTTTGTGCCACTGCACTTTGGCCTCAGGCATAGATGACTTTGCTGTGGACACTTTAACTGAGGACACTGGTTGAAAGTGAACAAAATACGTCCATGAAAAACTTGACAAGTGAGATTTGGAAGAGGGACTCTTGCCATGTTGTCCTTTTCCTGCAGAGAATTGGTCTTTCTCAAAGTTGATGTTGAGTGTACATTTGTGTCCTTGTCAGTCAGTAGCCTGTCCTTTGTTTCTCATCTCTGGTTGTGTGTGTGATGGAGTCCCTGTGTCCTGTTTTTCAGCCTGTCCTCTCTCCGGGCAGCTTCTCATGCCTCGGGGATGTTTTCTGGACTAGCAGCCTCCAGGCCTATCCTCTTCCCTATAGCACATCTCTTTTGGGAAGCTGTGGGACTGTGACTTAGTCCCCACTGTCTGTGACTAACCTTTTCTTGTCCTGTTCTACAGCTTTGACAACTATTCTGCCAATGTTATGGTAGATGGAAAGCCAGTGAATCTGGGCTTATGGGATATAGCTGGACAAGAAGATTATGACAGATTGCGTCCCCTCTCCTATCCGCAAACAGTAAGGCTCACGCTTGGTTTTTACCATGTTTTAGACTGTGTAATTCTTCAGTGTCCACCTAGTGGGCTCACAGATGTGCTTGTATTGCTGTGACTGGGCTCTGTGATTATGTAAGTGACGGTAAATTAGTTCAGTAGTAAGTACCTCCTTTCATGCAAGCCAGAATTTGGGTTTTTGAATATTATCAGTTATTCAGCCTTTTTTATTTTGCATTCTTGTATTTAGTTTCCAGACAACCACACAGAACAGGTACTGTCTTATTTTTGGTTTTGCAAAGCTGTTCTTAACAGCGGTTACTTTGAAAGACGGCTTGTTTGGGGATGGTTTTGCACTGTAAAATCAAATTAAGCAGTTATGTTGGGCATGGTGGCTCANACCTGTCATCCAGCTGAGGCAACATTGCTGTAAGTTTGAGGCCAACTTGGCCTATAGTTTGAGACTTTGTCTTAAAAAAACAAATTAAGGAGTTAATATTAAGGTTTCTCGGGCTGGGGATGTTGCTCAATTGGTAGAATGATTGCCAGGCATTCACAGTCTTGAGTTAATAGCCCTGGCACCACATAACTGGACATAATGGCTTGTGCCTGGAACCGGAAGTGAAGGCAAATAGTCAAGGTCATCTAGCCTGGACTACATGAGACCCTGTCTCAAAAAAAAAGTTATGATTTCTTTAAACGGAATTAGTAAACTTACCTTAGGTCTTAATACTTTTCCCCCCTATAAAGCATATAGTTCTTGACTTCAGTACTGAGTCTTTGGTGTAGATGGAGGTTTCAGTTTTGTAAAATAGACCTTTGTGTCTAGCCAGGAAAAACATTTTTAGTTAGTTTAGCTTCTGTATGAGGCAACCAAATGATTGATCATTTACCTGAAGCTAATTAGAGCAGTGGCTGGCAAGAACAGTGTCATGAGGCAGAACAGCTGTCATATGTATGTCTTAACACTTGTTCTTCATTTTAGACAGTGTATTTTAGAGCTAGGGGTATGGCTCAGGGTAGAGCATTTGCATTTCTACATATCAGCACAGGGAGGTAAGGAACTAAGAATGTATCTTAGAACAGTTTTGGTGATAAAGTGACCAGCCTTAAAGGCAGCAGAGTGAATGCCTTGGATTCAGGTCCTGTACTTCTGCCTAGCTGTCTATTATTCTCAGGCAATTTCTTCATCTCTGGCCTCTGCCTGCTTGCCACTAGCATAAGAGGAGTTAATATATCAGACCAGATGTGTTGGTTCAAGCCTATAGTTATAATCTCAGGACTTTGGAGACAAGGCAGGTGGATATCTGTGAGTTGAAGGCTAGCCTATGTTGTGAGACCCTGTTTCAAAAATAACAACAACATAATACATGTAGTGTCCACTTGCTTCTCCTTCCACTTACAGATTTGATGGGCCGAGGCCTGTCTCTTATACACATCTGAGACCCTGTTTCAAAAATAACAACAACATAATACATGTAGTGTCCACTTGCTTCTCCTTCCACTTACAGATTTGATGGGCCGAGGCTCCTCTGTCGAGGTTTTCCTTGGATGAGCACTCCTTGTGTTCTCTTTAGTGTCCCTCATTGTTTACTGAGGGGTCTGGCTTGGGATGGGGAGACAGCTTAGAGAAAGACAGGCTTTGAATCCTNACTGACTGGGCAGCTGTACCTACTTAGCTCTTACTTTGAAGTGTCTTTGTGTTTTTAAATGAACTTCCTGTTTAGTTAGTGATGGTTTTACACAGTAGAAGATCCCTTTTCTCTGCAGTCAGAGGTTGGTTACCTTTTGTTTCTCAGTGGAAGTGTTGCCCCATACTGTCTTTTTGAACTGTAGGTTTCTGTTAATTGAGTTGTAGCTGAATTTTAGTTAGCAGTGCTAAATAAAGATCAAAAATGTAAGAGGGAAGGTGTGAATTGGGTGTTTTTTGTTTTTTTCTTTCAGTTAATCTCGTGCTAAAAATCAGCTATGATAAGTATTTAAAATCGGTCCACAATCATGAGATGATTGCAATCTTCAGTGTCCTTAGAAATGCTCAACATCTAGTGGGTGCTGAATAACTCCAGATTTTAGGTGGGCTTTAAAACATAGCAGTTGGTATTTACCCAGCCCACTGGATGCTTCTGGAAGGTGTGGCGTCGTTTCTGAGAAATGAGAGCCACCCTCTTGTGACTCAGTGGGTACAGAATAGGGCGAGGCCATTNTGTCTAAGGGAGTCATTCTTAGAAGTCAAAGGTGACTTGGCAGGAATCAGACTCTGTGCTGAGTATCCTAGATGAGTGAGGTGGACTCTTCCCAGATTGAATAAGCTGTAACGGTGTGTGTGAGGCCTGACTCAGAGTAGCTGCTGTAAACTTGCTGTGTCTTACCTGTGTATAGCAGGTGGACGGTTTCCTTACATAAGGACTGGGTAGCAAGACAGGAGTAAGACACGAGTCTTGCTTAATATCCCATGTTCTAGTGTGGGTGGTGAGGTGGAGGTTCTTAGGAGCAAAGAGGGGAGTTGCCTGCTACGACTCTCTGAGAAGTGGAAGTTCTGCTCAATGCCAGTGCCCAGAAGTCTGCTTTGTGGGCCATGATGTCATACTGTGAGCAGACCAGGATTTCTCGGCTGGCACCTTACTCTGTGTCTCTGCTGACTGGCACATGGTCTTGGCTCTTTGAGCTTGTTTATGTGACTCATTAAAACACCGTGCTCAGGTATTCTTCTCAAGAGCCAAGTGGAAGATTCTTGATATGAGCACACTAAAAAGATGTTAACACTTCCTGTGGTCATTGTTATTTTGAGACAGGGTCTCCTTCAGTATGTAGCTAGGGTGGGCTGCAACTTACAGTGATATTTTAAAGATTTGTTTTTGTGTGTATGAATATTTGCCTACATATCTGCATGTGTACCGTGTGCATGCTTGGTGTCTACAGGGGCCAGATCAGATCCCTTGGAACTGGAGTTAGGAACAGTTGTGAACTGCCACATGGGTGCTGGGAATCAAACCTAGGTCCTTGTAATCACAGAGCAAAGCCATCATCTCTCTGGCCCCTGGGATTACATCTGTGAGTGCCCACACCTGGCTGCAGCTTTGATTTTCTTTTTTCGGTTTGTTTTTCTAAACATGGTTTCTCTGTGTAGCTCTGGCTGTCCTAGATCTTGCTCTGTAGGCCAGGCTGGCCTTGAACTCAGAGATCCACTTGCCTCTACCTCCTGAATGCTATATACTACCACTGCCTGGCACAGTTTTGATTTTCAAAGGGTTGGTTTAGCCTTTGTTAAACTCTTAGATGTCCGGTCCTCCAGCCAGAGGTCACTAGAAACTACTTGGAATTAACCAGAATAGGGTGTGTTGCTCTTTGCCATGAGGGGAACACACTGGGTACCATATTACATGATTAGAGGTGTGTAGGACTCAGTAAAAGGGGTTTGCTCTGGCTGAGTGCTGTGACAACCTTGTATTTTAGGAAGTCCTACTTAGAAGGTGGTGGGAGGCAGTGGGGCTGAAGGTGCTACTGGTGAAGAAGCAGTTCCTTGTACTCAGTGCCTCTCGAAGTGAGTGACCTTGGGTTTGGGAAATGATCTCCTAGTCTTTATTTCCACATGGTTGCATGTCATCAGCATGGTCACAGGGAGGCCTGGGAGCTTGTGAGAATTTACAGCAACACCTACACTGAAGTGAAGCTGTTAGCATCAGGCCAACTCCCAGGTGTTAGGGGCTGCCCGCCTTTTTCCAGGGTATATTTTCTTGGGGACGCCTGTCCAGCTTTTTTTAGATCTGCCTTTTCTCTGCTGTGTGTGGAATCCCTATGTTAAAAAGGAAAAAACAAAAAGAAAAATCTTGATGTGAACCTGAAGTACAGATATAAAGTGTTTGGGAGAGAGTAGAGTAAAAGCCACCATCGTTCTNTGGTAGTGAGGTTTCAGCCACCTTTTGCTCTGCCCTTTCTCATTGTAAAAGCTGACAGGCAGAGGTGTGGCAAGTAGGACTGCTTTAGCTGTAGTTGGTGTATGCTAGTGTTGTGTGTCTGTGTCTGTGTGTGACAGAGGTCAACCTCAGGTGGTGTTCTTCAAGAGCCACTTAGCTCTTCTTGAGACATGGTCTCTCCCTGGGTCCTGGGGCTTACCCCAAGTGTCCTCATGCCCACCAGCAAGCACGTGACTAACTGAACTGTCTCTTTCAGCTCTGGCTGTGCTTTGGACTGATGAGGGGGGAGTAGCTGGTGATAGAGGAGTAATAAAGTTATTGGAGACTCACACTAAGACTCGCTAAGGGCATGTTGGGTATCTGGTGAACTGAGGAAAGTAGTAAAGTCCCCAGGAAAGATGGGTGCTGTGACAAGGATGGGGAGGAGCAGGGACACCAGTAGGACAACNCTTGTGCCCTGGTATCAGGAAAGCAAGGTTGGAAGGGATTGATGGTAAGAACAAAGCATCAGAAGCCGACTAATGTAGTGAAAGCTGTATTTTGGTAACCAAGGGGAGGGGGCCAAAGGAACAAGAAAGGAGGCAGATGGCTTAATGTACACATAGGTTGGAAGTGTGGTTCCACTTGTGTGTGCCTCTCCTCCATCCGGAAGATGCTGGAGGGTAACGGGGGTAGAGNGAATGGGGCTAGAGGGTGCTCCAGCTGTTTTCTGACCTATCCTGATGACTGTCANAATGAAACAATGTGTGGACACTTTCAGAAATAGCCCATAGATNAAACCTGGAGTCCGTGGAAATTGTACTCTTTGAATTGTAAATATGAAGCTAGAGTGAGGTGAAATTAAAATAGTTGCCTTGCTTGTCTTTATTAGAATTTCTGGGGTGTTCTATATTGGGAGGGTAACCGTGTCAATTTTGAATGAGGGTGAAAACAAGCGGAAAGTATTATGATGGAAATGGAAAAGGTTGTCACTTACAAAAGTGCCATTAAGTGGTGGCCTCTTCAGTGTTCATTTGAGTAAGTAACTGCAGTCTGAATCCACACCGTACTCCAGAACTGGGGCAGGAGGCTGATGGGCCAGCTCGGCTCCTTTGGCTCCCCGTTGTGGAAAGCCTCACTGCCCATAGGCAGGTG
The DNA here is from genome assembly GCA_001675575.1 of Neotoma lepida. Taxonomy (NCBI): domain Eukaryota; kingdom Metazoa; phylum Chordata; class Mammalia; order Rodentia; family Cricetidae; genus Neotoma; species Neotoma lepida. The sequence continues at coordinate 275,872 of LZPO01097162.1, read as the reverse complement.
CCTCACCTATCTTTGAGGTTTCTTTTGGTGTGTCTCTGAGAACTAGGTCTTTGAAGATCTTGTCACTAATGGGTGCCATCAACAGGCCTTTTTATGTTAAGAGACACTTTCTGAACACTTTGAGCTCTGTGGGATGTGTTAAATTCTGGCAAGTGCTACCTGCCACAGTGGGAGTGCCTTGGTGGCAGGCCCAGTGTGCCTTGACTTCCTTGTTGAGCTGTACAGGGGACAGCCCCTTAGCTCCAGGCTTCATGGAGTAATGATTTTGTGGCTCTTGGTTTCTAAAATGTGTTAAGTCATTGTACACCTTTGGATTCCTCAGGAGGGCTGAGACAGCTTCTGATGAAGACTAACAGGTTATATTGACTTTTGTGTTTCTTAGTTTGTACTGAACTCAAGCAAAGTTCTCCTGCATTACTAGGTTGGAGACACAAGTGGTAAAGATAGGACCTCCAGGGGCAGAGACAAGCCGATTGCCGTATGTAAGACTTTGAGTCGACTTCAGCCTCAAGCTTTGTCTCCTCTCTCGTTTCCCTGAGTCTTCCCAGGAATACTATTGAGCCTCGGGTTCCTTGAGTGTTTTCTATCTGAGTCACTCAAGGAGAGGTTTCACTGGATGAAATAAACTTTGACTGGAGCCTGACTCTTGACTACCAGTTGATTGAAGTGGTCCGTGAACTGCTTGCTTCCCTCCTCCCACGGGAAAGGAGGGGCTTCAGGCAGCCCCTCCCTGGGATGGCAGGAGGTGCAGGTGTGGAGGGTCTCTACCTGGTGCCCACCTGGGTGCTTTTATGTGCTGAGCCAGACTAACCTCACTCCCAGGGCCTTTTCTCTTATTCTGGTGTTCTGTGTGGTGGGCTGCGGGGCGACTGTGCAGCGCTGGTGAGCTAACCCAACTGTGCTTTGAGAGGGTTTGGAATCAACTTGGATGCTGGGAGGCCCTGGTGATTCTCCCATAGGCTTGTGCATGCGCCAGCATTGAAGTAAACAATGTTGTTTATAAAAAGCTGTCGTGTGGGATGTTTCTTTCCTTTTCAGGTACAAGATACCAGCTGGATGGTGTAAGGTGCTAGCTTGGGAACTGTACGCATTTCACAAAATAGCATAATTGCATTTTCTAGGGCTGTGTCTTGATAAGCCTAGCATTTTAGAAACTCTTGGGCATTATTTTATACAGGTAAATAACTGAATTTTATTTCATGTGCAATACCAGATAGGAAGGAAAACTCAGATATTTTATATTTAGCCAGCAATTTCTCCTGAGTAAGCATTCTCGCATTGCTTTTCCTTTGCATTCTTTCTGGGGCCAAGTTTCCCAGAGGCCCCTAGCTGTGCTTGGGAAGCTGTGACAGTGCTGGGGTGTGGTNAGTGCTTGTCATTGGGAGAAGTCACACTGAGTTCTTTCCCTGGCTAGAGAGCCAGGGAGCAAATCTTTGAACTCCATTTTGTGCCAGGGACAGTGACAGGCTAGCTGATTAACACTAGTGATGATGTAAGGTTTGCTTAATGTGCACGTGGAGAGCTTAATGAAAACGTATATTGGTAGATGATGTATTTAAAATCGACTCTGCATCCATGAGCCTGAGACACTGTTTTTCAGAAGAGTTTCTGTGTTGATAACAGATAATTAGGTTCCCAGTTAGGCATGATTGGAAAGCGGCCTCCTGGGAATGTGATTTGATACCTCTCAAGCCTCTAACGGCTTCCAGCAGTTTTCTTAAGTCTGGTTGGCAGGCTTGGTAATGGTTTGGGAGTCATCTGGCCAACTTGGGGTGGGTAAGCGGGAGGTAGTGAGGGCCTGGCTGCTGGTAGCANGTGCATGCAGTGCCTCGTGTTGGGCAGAGCCTTGGGCAGTTTAAGGTTGTCCTCTACATGTTGCCTGTGTTTCCTTTCTACAGGACGTGTTCTTAATCTGCTTTTCCCTTGTGAGTCCTGCATCATTTGAAAATGTCCGTGCAAAGGTGAGTGGAACTTCTGGAATGATTGTTGNAAAGCGTCACTTTCAGAAAGAAGTATTAAAAAGGAAAGTGAATGCCATCAGCTGCTGGAACTGTTTAACTTAACTTTAGTAACTGTGCTGAGGAATGGGCCATTTTTAAGTCCGGCTTTAGGGTGTGGGTTTCTAGAACTAATTTCTTTGGGAAGCAGGCTCTTGTCACAGTACCAAGCACTTCAGAATTGATCTAGTGACCATTTCTTTCCAGCATCTTGCACCAACTTAGTGAAGAGGGGTGAGGGACCCTGTTAGTACAGAGATGGGGACCATGGTGGGGACAGTGGAGCTAGCTTCTGTATTCTCATTCCTGAGCTGATGGTGAGTTTTCTAGGGTGGTCCTTTATAAATTAGACTTCTTTTCCTAAAAACAAAAGTGATTTTCTTTGGGGGTATTTTCCATTCTGCCCTTCCTTCCTGTCTCCTTTCTCCTTCTTCTTGACAGGTGGGGTCTGTCCTCTGTCTTGGAGGCCTAGCTAGCCAGGATGCACATGGTTCTTTAAGGCTCCAGTAGAAGGCAGGGAAGCTCTGTGGGGCCAGCTGTGGCTGGAGGTTGTGCTCATTAGGAGCTGGGTGAAGGAAGTCTGCACAGGAGAGTGGCATGGCCTTATTTCTGTCTTCACATCTAGTGGTATCCTGAAGTGCGACACCACTGTCCCAACACTCCCATCATCCTAGTGGGGACGAAGCTTGATCTTAGGGATGATAAGGACACGATTGAGAAGCTGAAGGAGAAGAAGCTGACTCCCATCACCTACCCGCAGGGGCTAGCCATGGCAAAAGAGATCGGTATGAAACCCTCGTTCATTTCTTGTGTCTGCTTTGCAGTCTTGATGATAAGNGGCTGGAGTCCATCTGAGAGAGGAAAGTTTCTCCTACTTGGGGGTCTCTTTGCTTTGGGCACCCAGCCAAGATAGGCCTTTGCTGGCCTTAGTGTTGGTGTGGGAGTTGGCTGCTGAGCTACATCGTGCTGGCTTAGTCAGGAAACTGTGTTCTGATTGTAAGTTCCGTGGCATGTCATTGCCCCATGGAGTATCTGTCATTGCCCTGTGGCTCTTTTCCAGGTGCTGTCAAATACCTGGAGTGCTCAGCGCTCACACAGCGAGGCCTCAAGACAGTGTTTGATGAAGCTATCCGAGCGGTTCTCTGTCCACCTCCCGTCAAGAAGAGGAAGAGAAAATGCTTGTTGTTGTAAATGTCTGAGCCCCTCATTCTTGGTCCTGTCCCTGGAACCTTTGTACGCTTTGCTCAAAAACGGTGGAGCCTTCGCATTTGATGCCAAGTTTTTGTTACAGATTAATTTTTCCATAAAACCATTTTGAACCAATGAACCAGTCAGTAATTTTAAGGTTCTGTTTTAAATGTAAGAATTCCAACTTACGGTCTATTAAAATTCAGCCCTAAATGACAAGCCTTCTTAAAGCCTTATTTTTCAAATCCCCTATTCTTGCTCAGATTACGAATTGCCAAAATACCTTCTGAACTAAGTCTTAGCGGTGTGCTGAGAACACTCAAGCACTAAGCTGTTGAGAGAGACTTTGTTTTTAAGAAGACTGCAGCTTCTGGAGTTGGGGTGCAGACCTCCCCTAGTTTCCAGAGTGTGTGACGCAGAACAGCCTCCTAACGACACGTTGCCATGTAACGCACTGTAACTTCTCAACCCATGTTCATTACCTAACTTTGTACTGTACGTCACAGTGAGTGAGTGTAACAGCTCAGCCCTTTGATTTTTCTAAAACACCAGTTGACTAGCTTTTGCAGACTTGGAACAGAACTCTGGTTCCCGTGTTGCCTCCAATGAAGTATTCTGTTCCTAGTCGTGGGTGTGCTGGGTGGAGTGTGAAACACGACCTGATCAAAGGATAAAGACAGTATTTTGACTAATATGAAGTAGAGATTACACTACATTGTACATGGAGTAATTCAACTGAATAAAAGTGTCACGGGTAAAGATTTTTAACGGTTAATTTCTGTCAGACACAGTAGATGACAAATGGCCAGTCTTATCAGTGTCTCTCTCGAGCTTTTCCTCTCCCCTACACTGCCGTCCCTCCCCAGATCCCAGGGTGTTGAATCCATATTTAAACTGGCCATCCCCACAGTTGCTAACTTAGCAAGTGCTTTTCTTTAGGACCCCTTCTTACCGAGCAATATGTCTGACCTGTACTATAAGATCTTTCTGATAATGCATTTGAAGTTTTTTCCTTTTCTTTTTTTTTCTTTCTTTCTTTTGGTAGATTAGTAGAAGTGCATTCCTGTTTTCACCTTACTTTATTCAACGCTAATAAGTGCTTTCCTTAGTTTTCTAGTAACTAGGTGTAAAAATCATGTGTTGCAGCTTTACAGTTTTTAAACTATTTTAGATATTCTTAAACTATGAACCTTCTAAACATCACTGTCTTGCCAGAGTACCAACACTGTCATGTGACTAATGCTGCCCCTCTAGACCTCACCCACGTGGACACACGCTTCCCGTCGTGGCTCTGCCTAGAGATGTTCCTTTGGGTCTGTGAGGTTCTGTCAACTGCTAGTGCTAATGCTGTTCTGTACAACCTAACTCACTGGCAAGAACACAGTGTTGGGCCTTCCAACCACTAGAACAAACTTTTTTCAATTGACAGTTGCAGAATTGTGGAGTGTTTTTACATTGATCTTTTGCTAATGCAGTTAGCAGTATGTTTTGCATGTATGACTTAATAAATCCTTGAATCATACAACTGGTCATGCTTGTGTTTTTGGAACTTGACAAACAAGCTCTTAGAGTGTTTGCCTCGCTTTGAAACCCTGGATTGTTGGAGATGTGCTTCTCACACTGGAGGAGTGGAGGGTGTGCCACCTTCAGGGAAAAAAGCCACACAATGCAGTGGGGGTGGTGTTCAGTCTTGTTGAGCTGTTGAGGGGCTCACGTGAAGATGGCCACAGTGGGGTATTGTTTGCATGAGCACATGCCTGTGGGAGATGTGCCAGAACTCAGTGCTAAAGATGGGAAGGCTGAGCTGCGGGGCTTGGCAGGATGGACCACATCTTGATCCTTGGAACCTGCATGTGCACCGTTATGGGGCCAGTTAGAATTGGCTTTCTTTGGTGATTCTTGTACTTTGAATCTTGAAAAGTTCCATTACTTGTGTGTGTGGGTATGAACATGGCACAGCACGTGTGGTCAGAGGACCAGTGTCAGGAGTCAGTGCTCTTTCTACTCAGGCCGTCAGGCTTGGCGGCGGGTACCCTTACCTATGAAGCCATCTTTCTTGTCCCAAACCACCCTACTTTTCTTCCTCTTCCTTGAGACAGGACCTCACTATGAGTGTTGGCTGCCATCTAGCTCCTGCTGCCTCTGCCGTGATTAAAGGACTCTGCCACA
>LZPO01097162.1:222525-236201 GCA_001675575.1 Neotoma lepida | reverse complement strand
AAAAAAAAACTGTGTAGATGGAATTGACTTAGAAGAATAAAGTGAATGAACTAAAGAATTCAGTGTGCTTAGATTTATTGAATATCCCTCAGATTAGAATCCTCAGCTGGTTGTAGACTCTTCCGCGGACCCTGGGAGCAAACAATATAGGCTGGACCTATTTTGTTTGCATTAGATCACAAGCACTTCTGTGTGTATATGCAAATATACAGGTAAAAACTGATTAATACACGTGCACTGTCACACTAGCCTCCCCAAAGGTTTGGTTAAATACATCCCCACCAAAAAAAACCAAGCTGTCCATTCATTCCACCTCCTAATACAATGATTGTATTGATATGCTTGTTTTAATATGTGTGTATGTGTGTGACTGAGGCTGAAAATCTTTTAAAAAATTCTTCTTTTACTCTTCAGGTTCTTTGCCAATTTTTTACTGATCAAGGGTTCTTCCTTTATTTCTTACTGAAGCCCTGTCACTGGGTTTGGTGGCACACACTTGTAATCCCTGTGCTTGGGAGGCAAAGACAAGGGAACTGCCCCCTGTAGTTCCAGGCCAGTCAGGGCTATCTGCAAGACTTCATTTCAGGAAGAAGAGACTGGGGCTCTGACTTGGTTGGAAGGGGTTTGCCTCATATGCACAAGGCCCTAGGTTCAATCTCTACTGATGCAAAAAAAGAAAAAAGAAAAAGGCTTGCTCTATCTACCCATCTATCCATCCATCTATCCATCCATTCATCCATCCATCCGTCCATCCATGTATGTATGTCACAAGGAAATTGCCTTTTTCTTGTGTTACAACCTCCCCACATTTGTTTGTTTTAATTTTTCATTAAAATTTGTATATGTATGCATATATATTTTTTTAATTTATTTTTTTGAGACAGGGTCTTATCATGTAGCCCTGGCTGGTCTAAAATTTGCTATTTAGACCAGGGTGGCCTCAAACTCAAAGTCATCTGCCTCTACTTCCCTGAGCACTAGGTTTAAAGTTGTGAGCCACTGTGTCCAACATATAATACCCCTTTAAGAAGTTTTTTCTTTAAACGTTTATTTATGTGTGTGGCGGACATGTGTACTATCACACGCTTGTGGAGGTCAGAGGACAGCTTGTGGGAGCAGGTTCTCTCCTTCCACTACGTGGGTGACAGGGCATGAACCTCAGTCATCAGTCCAGGCTGTAAGCACCTTTACCCACTGAGTCATCTTGTCAGCCAAAAATCTTACCCATTACATTGATTTAATTCATTTATTTATNTAAGTTTTTGAGGCATGATTTTACTATGTAGCTCTGGCCTCAAACTTACAGCAATTCTTCTGCCTCTGGCTCCTAAGTGCTTAGACTATATAACGAAAAATTTCCCAGGGGTCTGCCCTGAGAAGATTTCTCCCAGGGTCCTGGGGAAGATGCTACAGCTAGCGATGGGTAATCTGGGGNGAAAGAATCTAAGTACACTTCTGTCCGTCCACTTTATTTCTCTAAGACAAAATTCTATCTACATAGCTTCAGTTCTATTCTGACACTCAGCTCCTCCTACTTTTTCTGTCCTCTCACAGCCCTAACTAAGCTCTTCTGCTATCGATTTTATCTTCATCCTCATTTCTCCACCCATGCTCATTCTTTCCTCTCCTCCTCTCCTGATCTGACCCAATCCCTACTATCTCCAAAACCTCTGCCCTGTTCTCTCTTCTCCAGCCACGACTCTGCCCAGCCCAGGAATCCTGCCCCAGCCCACTCCACCTGGTTATGCAAAAAACCCTTTTGTCCTGAGTCAATTGCTGTGCAATGCCGTTTGGCCTGTCTGGGNAAGAAGGGTCTGAACTTCATCTGCACAAGAAACAAAGCTATGCATCTACAATCTGCCTGTCTCCTAGGCTCTGTAGGGTTGTTACCTAGTCCAGATCAGTAGAACATCTGAGAAGCTTATACTGTTTGCTCTTAAGGCCTAGTAGTATATGAGCACANAAGAAATTCATAGCAGAAGACAGNTGATATATTAAAAGCTGAATATCATCAAATACTCCTTGATATTTGAATTTCCTCTAGAAGAATTTCCTTGACCCATCTAGGTATAGCTTTATTATATATAGCTGTTGTCTCTTATACACATCTAGATGTGTATAAGAGACAGGTGCTGGGATTAAAGGCGTGCGCCACCACCGCCCGGCCAAATATTTCTTGATATTTGACTTTCCTCTAGAAGAATTCCTTGACCCTTCTAGGTATAGCTTTATCATATACAGCTGAATCTCTATTTCATATACTTGCAGCTTGTAGCAGCTACAGGTGTGAGTCAGCATGCTGGCTAACACTTTTAGCAAAACATATGTTCTTTATAACCAAGCGGTAATTAAAGTAACTGTTGAGGGGGAGGTTTACTGAGGCCACTGAGCTTATCCCCAGTTCTGAACTTCATTTTTTTGGCTTTTTGAAACAGAGTTTCTCTGTGTAGCCCTAGCTGTGCTGGGACTAGCACTGTAGACAGAGGCCTCAAACTCAGAGATCCACCTGCCTCTGCCTCCCAAGTGCTGGGATTAAAGGTGTGTGCCATCACAGCTAAACATTTTCTCAATTTCATTTTTATGCTTGCAGTTTGTGCCTCCTCTCTGTGTGCACTGTGTGCATGCAATGGCAGTTAAGACCAGCAGACAGCATCAGAGCCCCAGGAATTAGGGTGACAGGTGGTTATGGGCCACCTCATGCAGGTGCTAGAAACTCTTCTGTAAGAGGGTAAGTGCTGAGCCATCTCTCCAGCCCTTTCAAAAAATTGAGAGAGAGAGACAGACAGACTTTGTGCACATGTGTCATACACAATACAGAGGTCAGAGGACAACTTTTGGGAGTCAGTTCTTTCCTCCTTAGATGTGGGACCCAGAGATAGATCTCAGGTCATCAGGCTTGGCAGCAAGTGCCTTTACCCGCTGTGCCATCTCACTGGCCCCTTTTCTGTTTTTCAGACAGGATCAGGAGTCTAAGGACTCAGGTAAGCTTTGAATTTGCTTGAATTTCTCAGTCCCCTGAGAAACTAGGGTTACAGGCCTGCACTGCCATGCTCAATTTAATGTTTTCATAAAATACTGTTTTGGGTTCCAGTGAGAACAGCTCAAGTCACAAATAACAGAAAATCCAATTCAAGNTGGTTGAACGGACACTGGACATGCAGGGGTAGGACAGACATCAGGGCTTCTCCAGGACAATCTCCTCTGTGTGTCTGCTCATCTTGGCCATGAGTGGAGACAGCCCCACCCAGAAGAAAAGCAAAATCATGCCTTGCTTTGTTGTCGGGATCTTGGGAGGAGGGGTAAATTTTGTCCTAGGAAAGGAATTTTGACAACACCCTACCTCAAAAAATAAGGTGGAGAGAAGTGATTCAGGGAGGCAGCTAATGGCATCAACCTGTGGTTTTCACACCACACCTGCAGATGCCCACACAAACTTATATATACACCACATACACACAGACAAGAAAATGTTCTGATGTCAACTGGAGCCATAGCTTTTCAACTATGGAAATAGTAAGAACCTTAGTGTGGGGCTGGGGAGAGGGCTCAGTGGTGGAGAGCACTGCTGTTCTTGCAGAGGACCTGTGCTTGGCTCCTACCACCTGTGTGGAGTGGGTCACCACCACTTGCAACTCCAGGTCCAGGTGGTCCAATCCAACGCCCCCTTCTGACCACAGCAGGCACTTACAAGCATGTATTTGTCCATACACAAGCAATTTAGAAGAAAAAAAGGAACCACTGAATACACTCTAAGTGGGTAAACTGTATGGCATGCAAGTGGTATCGCAGTATGGCTGTTAGGATAAAAAGCAGGTTTCACACAGAAACCATGGCTCTTTACCTCTCATGCTGACACACACCATGGCCAACACGGTACATATGATAAGTGCCAGGAGAACGAGGAGCACAATCAAGTAAGTGCTGAGCAGGACTCCACCAGGACAGTCCAGCTCCCTTCTATGCACGAGATACAAAGTCAGACTGGCAATCCACCTGTGGACAAAGACGAGAGTGGCTTCATAAAACAATGATATGAAAAGGAGTTAATAGTCTCCAAAACAGGTTAAGGTTCAACATGGAATGTAATTTTATCAATTAAAAGTCTACCCAGAGCCGGACTGTTGGCACACCTGCATCTCTCTGCTCTTTCTATCTGCTGCAATCCATGTACTGGGCATCGTGGTGCTTGCCTGTAATCCCAGCACCCGAGAGGCAGAGGCAGGAGGATCATAAATTAGAGGCCAGCCTGAGCCTGGGCTATATATATGAACTCTGGAACACTGTAAGCTGCACAAGGAGACCCAATTAAAAAACCAACAGACTGGGGATATAGCTCAGTTAGTAGGGTGTTTACCTGGTATGCAGGAGCTCTTAGGTTCGATGCCCAGTGCTATTTAAACTAAGTGTGCACACCTGAAATCCCAGCACTTGGGAGGTGGAGGCCGGAGGATGAGAGGTTCAAGATCACCACCCCCCACCACACACACACATAGTTGAGTTCAAGGCAAGCAAGAGATGTAGGCGACCCTATCACTAAGCAAAGCCTAGGCAAGCATATATAAGGGTTCTGTGGGAAAATACCTGTCATGACTTAGAATCATGTGAGTGGTAAACCAACAAACTGTATGTTTGCCAAACTGGTCCCAGGAGGATTTGTGCATGTGTAGTGTAGCCTACTGTAATTCAAAACTAAGTAAGCAGGAAGCAAATTGTGAAAATAACTGATAAATTCAAAAGGAGAAGTCCTGTGGGTTCCTGATTACATTTTGTAATTCAGCAGTGAACAATGAAAGATAGCACGGACCTCCGGACGCGAACGATGACTCTAACTCACCCTAGAGGTACTTCAGCGGAAGGCAGCACCACTTAGCAAGAATGCCCGTTTTTAAAAATTACATTTATTTACTTATGTATTTGGGGAGGAATGTGTCACGGCATGCCTGCAGAGGGAGGTCAAAAGGCAACTTGAAGGAGTCAGTTTTCTCCTTCCACCATGTGGGGTCCTGGGGATACAACTCAGGTCACTGTGCTTGGCAGCAAGCACCTTACCCACTGAGATTTCTTGCTGCCGAAGACTGTCCTATTAAAGACTCAAACTCCAAAGCCCTAAGAGGTGTCATTTGAGGTGATGGGAGATTTAGCTCGGTTGTAAAACATTTGTCTAGCACGTATGAGGCCCTGGGCTCAAGCACTAGAGGGAAAAAGTGAAGATGTAGGATTGGTCTAGATAGCTTTTCTTTTTTTCCTTATTTTGAGATAGGGTCTTGTGCAGCCCAGTTGTCCTCCAACTCAATACATATCCACGGATGGATTTGAGCTGATGGTCCTCTTGCTGCCGCTCCTCTAGCCCTGGGATTACAGGTATGCACCTCCACCACCACTTTCGTGTGCTGCTGGGGATCCAGGCAAGGGCCTCATGGATGCTAGATGAGCACTCTACCAAAACGAGTTACACTCCCGGCCCCTAGATAACTTTTTCTGTCAGTCTTGCAAACACCTGGGCTCCGTGTCAGGAAATAATGGCAAAACAAGCTGAGAAAAACCCGGCCCCGAGAAGCAGAAAGTTCCTAGAAAGAGTGTTTGTGCTCCCATTCCTTTCCCCGTTGAGTTTCCTAAGAACGCTATTCCACGTAGCCAGGCATGCCAGGAGCTGACTTCACGCACTAGTGCCGTTTCCCACTGAGCATAGCTACGTTTTGCAAAACCAACCTATTATACTGGTTTCTGTGGATTGCTCTGAAATTGCAATTTTTGCAGAGACAGGTACTTCGCCACCCGCCCAGCAAAAAAGACGGGAGTGATGCAAAGTTCCAAAGCTGGGCTCCAGAAAGGAGAGACCTGGAGGCTATGGCTTTTTTAGATGCTCCCGCTTCTCTCACGCTCCTAGTGCCAGGGCTCGGCGCCGCACCCTAGCGCTCGTGCCCTGCGGCGCTGAAGGTCTGGGACACCTGTCAAATGCACCAAGCAACTGCACCTACGTTCTAGGTGCAGACAGACCGCGCTCGGCAGGCGCGGCTGCCGTTAAGCACCAAGGAGGGGCGACTTTTGTCGCCTTCTCCAGCCACAGCACGCCCTCCCCGCCCGCACGGCGGCCTCACTTACGACAGCACACGCAGGAACAGCTCGAAAAGCCCGGGGAACACCAGGTCGTCGCTGGCCAGGGACCAGCGCCGGCCGAACAGCACCATCCCCGGCATGGTGCACCTCCCACCGCGCCGCCCTAAGTCGCGCGCGCCCTTCTGACTCCCGGAGCTGACTGGACCCCGGCTGCGCGCAGGCGCACGCCTAAGTAAAGGCTCGCGCAGGCGCCCTGTGGCCCGAGGCCTGAGCACGCGCATTGACTGGCCGCGCTGCCGTCTTGGCCACTTTCTCAGGTCCGCTGGCCCGGAAGTTAGCTGCTGGCCATCGCCTGCGGGTCAGAGGCGTGTCAAGTCCGTTCTGATGTGGTCATTTCTGTTTAATAGAGAAGGATTCGAAAGACCTGGGAAGAATGCTCTCCCCCCAGAGCCGCGGCTACTAATNGCAAGGCTAGGACTTATGCTTGGGTCTCTGAGTCTTCCAAGCTCGGGACGACTTTACTGTCATTTGTGGTCCCTTAGGACTCAAGGCTTACTGAGTTCAAGTGTGAAAGGCCACCCAGCAGTTGGCGAGATAAGGTTTGACTCCTTTTAGCACCTCCACGGCTCTCNGTTCTTTGCTGCACACCGTGGTCTAGCCACCTTCATCCCTTCCCCTGGCTGGTCTCACTATTACTCGTCCCCGTTCTGCCCCACAGTCCCCCAGGTGACCTAGTCCAAATTATGCCTAAGACTTGCAAGGCTCTTGGGCATAAAGTACATCTTAACTCTTCTCAGAGATCTCTCGCGCGGAGTCTTACATCACAATCTTGTAATTCATGCCTGTGTTCCCAGTCTTCCACCTGCGGTTCCCCCCACCCTCACATCAGGTCCAACTTAGTTCCCCAATTCTTTGTGTGTCGGTAGTGTGCATGTGCGGGTGTGTGTGTGTGCACGTGTGTAATAGATGCGCTTGCACATGTGCCCATACATGTGGCGGTCTGAGGTTGATAGCAAGAATCATACCCAATCGCTCTTCCACTTTGTTCACTGAGGCAGGGTCTCTCAGTCAAATACAGAGCTCGCTGATATGTCTAGTCTTGCTAGCCAGCTTGCTGTGGGGAGCTTCTGATTTCCCCTTCCCAGGCTGTAGTTACAGGTGTGCTGCCACGCCCATCCTGCATTTTTCTTGGGTTTCTGGGGATCTGAATTTTAGTCCTCACACTAGTACAGCAAGCGCTTTAACTCCTGAGCCATCTCCTTGGCCCCTCACTCCCAAATTTTAACATTTTCTGTTTCCTCTAATGGAGATGGTGCTCTTACGGGCATTTCTTTGTTTCTTTTGCCATCCCCCCACACACANCCTTTTTTNAATTTTGGCTCTGGGGATTAAATTTAAGCCTCATTTGCTAGGCCAGCACTTTACCACTTTATCTCCCAAAGACACCTACAGGTATTTCTGTATCTCTTCGTTNNGGTCTCAGATGTAGTGTCATTATTTCAAATAAGCCTTCTGTGAGGCCCTTGTCTAATAGCACAGCGTGGGGTCCTTTTCCTAACTCTGGTTTCCTTTTTGTGCTGAATCTCTTCCTAGCCCAGTCTGACTGCTGCCTGGCAGGCTGATAAATTGAGAGATTGTGTTGAGGCAAGGGAGATTACTTTTAAGTTCTGGACTTCAAATTAATTGAGAAGATGGAGGATTTGTCAAAATGTCCATCCTGAGGCTGGGGATGTAACTCAGTTGGCAGAGTGCATGCCTAGCATGCACAAAGCCTTGGTTTTCAACCCCAGCTACTGCATAAACCAGAGGTGGTGGGACATGCCTGTGATCCCACTTGTTGGGAGGTAGAGACAAGAGGTTCAGAAATTCAAGGTCATTCTCAGCTACATTGTAAATTCAAGGCTAGCCTGGGCTACTTGAGAGTCTGTCTCAGAAATCTGAAAACAAAGTCCATTCGGGGAGAAACAAATTTAGGAGTATTTTATGTAAGCAGTGATGGGTGTTTCTAGGCTGGTGGGGAGATAATAGCCTTGATGCGTAGCTCCTTCCTAGGAAGCGTCTGTTAGCATTCGGGTTCCTATTCCTTTCCTCCCAGGAGGATGCTTTTCCTGAGAATAATACTCCTCATCGCTCGGCATGCCAGGACTGACTTCATGCACTGGTGCCACTTCCCACTGGGCCCACATTTTGTAATAAGTTTATCTCATCTGCTTCTCTGGAAATCCAGGCACTGCTGGCCGTTGTCAAGATGCCTTTCAGTTCTGCAAATCTTAGGAGCAAACGTTATTTCCTCACACTCTTCTTGCCACTGTAGTTTGCCCAAAGAATTTCCTGACATGTTACACAACGGAGAAGCCAGAGGGATAGCTGTCACTAACCCCTCTTGCTGATAGACAAAGAAAAAAACATATATTTCACCTGATTATTGTGGACAACAAGTGAAGTTAAATAGAGAGTTACACAGATCTCTGTCCATTTACTTTTTTTTGAGACAGGGTTTCTCTGTGTAGTCCTGGCTGTCCTGGAACTCACTCTATAGACCAGGCTGGCCTCGAACTCACAGAGATCCATCTGCCTCTGCCTTCTGAGTGCTGGGATTAAAGGTATGTGCCACNACCTCCTGGCTGCCCATCTACTTAAAAAAAAATTAGGTCTATTTTTGCTTCTCATTATGTGTATGTGGGGTGGGAGTATATGTTATGTGCATATACCTACAGAGGCCGGAAGGGGAGAGGGCATTAGATCCTCTAGAGCTGGAGTTACAGGTGGTTGTGAGCCACCAGATGAAGGTGCTGGGAACAGAACTCAGGTCCTCTGCAAGAGCACTTTTAACCACTGACTGAACCATTTCTCCAGTTCATAACCATCTTCTTCAACCCTATGCAGTTTTAGTCCAGGTGGGGAACACTTCTACCCACCAGGAAAAGCTATCTATAAAAACTAGCAAGTGCCAGGCGGTAGTGGCACNTGCCTTTAATGCCAGCACTGGGGAGGCAGAGGCAGGCGGATCTCTGTGAGTTTGAGGCTAGCCCGATCTACAAAGCGAGTTCTAGGACAGCTAGGACTACACACAGAGAAACCCTGTCTTGAAAAAACAAAGAAACAAAAAACTACCAAGTACTTTTATCTTCCCCGAAGCAGGCTGGATCTNGGTGAAGTCAGATTTCCCAGAGTTCACCTGGGTGGTGGTCTCATTTGGATCCCTTCCTGGGTAAGGGCTCTCTGTTTTGGATTCACTTGAGCACAAACCTGGCATCTGACTGAGATATCCCATACTAGGCTGTCCTATCTAGGTATAACATACCTTGTTCTGAGACACACAGAAAGTTGTGTGGAACCCAGGTGAGTAGTCTGGTGAAGGTCAGTTACCAGAGTCCTGCCAGTTGTTTCTGGGAGAATGATCTTTCCCTCTGGTATCCTCCATCAACCAGAGCTGTCCATTCCTTCTTTACCNTGGCGTCTGAGGCAGTACTGGGGCATAGTATGTCATTAGCAGGNAGTACTGGGGCATAGTATGTCATTAGCAGGCAGTACTGGGGCATAGTACGTCATTAGCATATCACTAGGCCCCACTGGCCTTAGGCCTGTTTGTCTGGCAGCCAGGTCATCAGCCCAGCAGTGGAGGACAGCAGTTTGTAGAAGAAGCCAAATAGCCTCTAGGAAGGCCAAAGTTTTATTATTATTTTTTTAATGTCCCTTTTCCCAGTGGTGAGACGCCCCCTTTCTTTATAGATCATACCATGGACTCGCCCAGTAGTAAAAACATACCGACTGGCAGACATTCCATGTATATGGTGGTGGACTTTCCCGACGAGCACCTGCATCACCAGGCAAGAGGGTAGCTGAACTGACTGATGGTGGTGGGTTTCTCAAACAGGCCTCCAGGGTGGGCCAGGAGTAGGGCCTGGTACTGGGTCACACAGTCATTACTAGACAGCCAGCATTCTGGTGTTCCTCAGAGGAGGGCCTCAACCACATCGTGGGGTGTTGTGAGTATAAGATCTTCACCCAGAGTTAACTTGTTTGTTTGTTTCTTATTAAACACCACCAGAGCTCTTAGACAGGTGGGCCATCTTGTGGCCACAGGATCCAGTCCTTTGGACAGGTATGTCACAGGGCATTTCCATGGCCCCAAAGTTTGGGTTAAAACCCCTTTTGTCTTCTGTTTAGTCTCATTTCAGATTAGGGGCTCAGTGCCCCCTTTGTGCTGATGTATAGAGGCCTTGCTAGTTCCATAAACTCTGGTATCCAGAGGCAGCAATACCCAGCTGCCCTAGGAACTCTGAAACTTGTCTCTTAGTCTTTAGATGGCAGCAATCCTACTCTAAGATAGGCTTCTTTTGCCTCCCCTCAGCTCGTAGCCAAGATATACAGCCTCTGATGTACAAAGTTGGGCTTTCTTAGCCAACATGCTATAGCCTGTAACTCTTGCAGTAGTCCCTCAGTGACCCCTTTATAATCCATTTTCCTGGGAAACCTCTGGTAGAAGGGCAGGAGGTCAGGATTTAGTGTCTCACCAAACAGGGTGAGCAAATTTTTAAATCTTTAGGCAACCTGGTTCATGTAAGTTGCCTGCTGTAACTTCCCACTGGGTCTGTCCACTTAAAAGCAAAGATGTGTTGACTCACCTCTGCCAGTGGGAGGCTGAAGAATANGCCTTTCAAGTCCAAGACAGTGTACACCTGATTTTCTGGAAAAATCAGACTCATGAGAATCAGAGGTCCCAGGTTTCTTCACAGGCAGGAGAGGCGTATTCCAGGGGGACTGGCAGGGCCCCAGGATGTCTGTCGCTCCAAGCCAGGCAATATGGACTGCAATTCCCCTTTTGTTACCCAGGGTCATTGGGTATTATTTAATCTGGACAGAGGTAGTTGAACTGGTTATTGAACAATTACAGGAGCTGGGTGTTGGGCCAGTCCTGGAGAGTTGAAAGAGACCTAAGTTATGAAAGAGAAAGGAGTGCAACTTTCTCTTTTCCATCAGGCTCAGGCCAGGGGAACTCTTTCCCTTCCCTGGGGCTGCTTAGAGCAGGCACAGAGTGGAGGGAATCTCACCTGGGGAACTATTTCCCCCTCCCTGTGTGCATTCCACTTAGATGGCAGGGCCCTGAATGAGAGGCCAGGCCCCTCCCCACCTCCCACAGAGACCAACCCTGACTGAGCAGGAGTCAAGCAACAAAACCAGCAAGTGTTCCTGTTCCTAGAGCTGGACAGGTGAGGGTTTTTTGTTTTTTGTTTTGATTTTGTTTTTGTTGGGTTTGTTTGTTTGTTTGTTTGTTTCTCTGGGTGACCTGGCAGAGCCAAAATTATTCGAATCCCCAACAGGATGGGGCACAGGTCTTAAGCCAGGAGGTACTTANANCAGAGAAAGCCACTGGCCAATAAAAGGAAACAGCTGACAGAAACACATTAGAAAGACACACAGAGGCACAGTAAAGACAACCAGTGTGGCCCCCACACATTCATACACCTGAATAGACAAAGGGATCTAGTGACATCTCACAGGATCCCACACACTGCATTAGCAGTTGTGTCCAACCCCTCCTATGAGCCCAAACAGAAGACATCTTAACCAGACTTGTTTCCGGAGGTGTCAGACCAAGCAATTTTCTAATTTGTTTCCTTTTGGAGTGGAAGTGTCAGATCCTCCTGAATCATTAGGCAGTGATAGATGGAAGGGAGCCCTGGGGACCTGAGACATCTCAGGTTGTGCCCCCTCCAGGAGCCACTTCACTCCTCCTCACTCCAAGGGGCTCTGAGACTCGCACCCTGCTCACCGTGTCTCAAGGTCTGGTCTCTGTGATCTCAGTGGGACCTCCAGAAATACTGTAGGGTATTCACCAGAGAAGACTGCTCGGACATGGGTTTAAGCCAATGGAAAGTCTTTATTAGCCAGCTGGTGACTACAATTGGGTGTAGTCAGGATCCCAGTGTAGCCCCGAGCCTTTCTCAGGAAGAGTTTTTAAGCACAAAAACCGTGTTCTGGGTTGACGTACTTCAGTTAACAAGTTAGCCAGAAGCAGAACTCTGAAGCCAAAAAACAAGGTTAGTACACTTAAAGACTTTCCCAGAACTGTGGACTTTGATGGAGTAGGTCTTTGTTTTAGTTTTGGCAGGTGGTGCTGTCTACATGCTGAGTTTTACAGCCTGAATGGCACTTCCATCATGGAGCCAGTTGTGCTAAGGTCTGGGATCCTGTTACAGTAAGGTGGGCCTGTGGCCATGTCTGTGGGCAATTACCTTGATTATATTATACGAGGTGGGGAGACCTGCCCAACTGTGAGCAGCACCATTGCCTAGGCAGAGGTTGCTTCTTGACTGTAGACACCGTATGACCAGCTGTCTCCAGCTCCTGCTGCTGTGACTTCAGTGTCCTTTCAGTGATCAGTTTCCTGGAACTATGAGCTAAAATAAATGCTTTCTCTCTCTATTGCTCTGTTTTGTTGTTGTTGTTGTTGTTTGTTTGTTTGTTTTTCAAGACAAGATTTCTCTATGTGTAGCCCTTGCTGTCCTGGAACTCACTCTGTAGACCAGGCTGGCCTCGAACTCACGAAGATCCACCTGCCTCTGCCTCCCAAGTGCTGGAATTAAAGGCGTGCGCCACCACTGCCAAGCCTCAAGTCCCTTCCCTTTCTCCCTGCCTTTGCCATGCACCCTTATACTGTCTATCAGGGAACTTTGGATTTTGTTGTTGTGTTTGGGGACAGGATCTCACTCAGGAGCCTCCTGTCTCAGCTTCCTGGGACCCCACGTGTATCACTGAACCAGCCCTTGACTTTTCACTTCACACAGAGAAGGTGCCTGGCGCTTAGGGACCTGGGATGCAGATTTAACAACAAAAACAACCAGTTGTTTGCTTCATTGTGGATTTGGGGAAAAGGATTTGATAGCCTTCCTTTCAGGATAGCCTCTGGCCTTGGTACTTAGTGCAAATTTACAGTCAATTTTCTCCTGAGACCTTCTTGGCAACTCACTGCATGTGATATTACCTTGGAGAAACTGACACACACATGTTCACGCTCACTCACTCTTGTATGCATGGGTGCAGGTGCACTTGCCTGTGTATACACGAGTGGAGGCCAGAGGCTGGCATTAGGTGTCTTCCCTTTTCACTCTCCATCTCACTGTCTGAGACAGGGTCTCCCACTCTCTTAGTCAGGGTTTCTATTGCTGTGAAGAGACACCATGACCATGACAACTTCTATAAAGAAAACATTTCATTGGGGTGGCTCATTTACAGTTGCAGAGGTTCAGTCCATTATCATCATGANGGGNAGCATTGTGGCATGCAGGTAGATGTGGTGCTTGGTAGCTGAGAATCCTACATCTTGCAGGCAACAGGATGTCAACTGACATACTAGGCAGTATCCTGAGCATATATGAGACCTCAAAGCCTGCCCCAACAGTGATATACTTCCTCCAACAAGGCCATACCTCCTAATAGTGCCACTCCCTATGAGATTATGGGCCAATGACATTTAAACTACCACAGCCACTGAACCTGAAGCTCTGTTTTGGCTACACTGGCTGGAGACTGAGTCCCCAGAGTCCACCTGTCTCTACCCCACAGAGCTGTAGTTATAGGAACACACCACTGTGCCAGACCTGTATATGGATCTT
>LZPO01097162.1:201540-215493 GCA_001675575.1 Neotoma lepida | reverse complement strand
GAGAACAGCTTTAGGTGTCATTCCTTAGGTGCAAGCCACCTCTTTTTTGAGACAGGGTCTCTCACTAGTCTTGTAAGTAAGCTGGGCTGGCTCACCAATGAGCCCCAGCATCTACTATCTCTACCTCCCTAACAGTTGGGGTTATATGCACCACTGCACCCCCACTTTTCATGTGGGTTCTGGAGCTCAAACTCAGGTGTTCAACACTTGACTAACAGATATCCCCAGCCCTTCTCATCCCCCCATTCTTTTATTGAGACAAGGTCTTATGTAGCTCATACTGGCCTCAAACTCACTATGTAGCTGAGGATGACCTTGACTCCTGATCCTCCTGCCTCCACCTCCCAGGTGTTGGGCTGACAGGCATGACTACAACACCAGGCTTAATTTGGGGAAACATCCAGCAATAAACTGTCATCAGACATCCAAGTAACCGGGTGGTTTAATTCCAATATACCAATCTAGTTACAACAGTGTATGTTGTACCAGAAGTCTGTCAAACAGCAAAACAAAGAGAAGAAAACAAACCAACAAGAATCCGTTTTCTGTTAACAGGGAACCAGAGGTGACCACTAAATAATCCCTTAACCAACCTCAAGAGGAGAGAAGTCATGATTGACTAGAAATGAGAGGCCTCCCACAGGAACCACCAGAAACTCCACTCGGAAGGTATCGTGATTTCCATCATAGGTGGCCTTAAATTTCATGTAGATGAGGTACACTGTGGCATAGGAGCAGGCAATGTAGATAAGCTAGGAAAAGGAGAGACATCAGGTTAGGAGCACACGAAGCTGTTCCTAGACACTATGGCACCACCATACATACAGTCAGTCTCTCACACATTACTTTTGGCTGGTGTATACTCCTGAGTCACACAGCCACCACAGTAGGNCACAGGACAGTTCTATCACTCAAGTCTTACCCTGTGGCCTCNTTGTAGTTAAGTCCCCTCCAGGCTCNCTTTGCCCTTCCTGTTCTGTTTCTAGTTTTGCCTTTTCTAGAATGCCACAGGAGGGAAACACACTGCTGTTTGCATCTGGCATCTGCAGATGGCACAGTGTGTCTGAGACTNAGCCAAAGTTGCTACATATGTTAGTAATTTTCCCCATTTTTAGAGATCAAAAAAGAATTTTTATTTATGTATGTGTATGTGTGCACATGTACCCATGGGNACCAGAAGAGAGTATCAGATCTCTTGAAGCTGGAGTTACAGCCTGTTGTAAAGCCTGTTGCAAGCTGCCAAATGTGGGTGCTGGGACTTGAACTCCAGGCCTCACAACTGAGCAGCAAGCACTCTTATCCACCGAGCCATGCCATATCTTTGGCCCATTTCCTCCTCTGTGCTGAGCAGAGGTCTACTGTACAGGTGCATCACAATCTGCTCACTCACTCACAGTTAAAGGAGAAGTGTCCTGTTTCNAGTTGGAAGATGGTGATTAGCTGCTATGAACATGGTTCCAGCCTTTGTGTGAATGGATGAACATGGTTCCAGCCTTTCTGTGAACNGAGGTTTCACTTTTCTTGCATTTATACTTAGGAGTAGGTTGCTGGGTCAGTGTTAAGCATACGTTTTAAAACTGTAAGAACTTTAGAGAAATAGGCTTTTAATCTCATCTTAAGCTACGACACAGCAGTTCTAGAGAGAAAAGAATTCGAAGTTCACTGCAGCTCTGGACCAAGGACTTCCATCCAACACTTCTTTGGCTAGCGTTTTTGTAAAGATAAGATAAGCACTGTAATCCAGGTTCAACTTTTGCCCCAGTGGCTTTTACTTAAACTGCACTCCTTTGTTTGGGGCCAGAGAGATGGCTTGGTGGGTAGAGGCACTTGGGGTCAATCTCTGGGACATACATGCTGAAAGGAGAGAACCAACTCTCTAAAGGATCCTGACCCCCACATTTGGGCAGTGCCATGTGCGCACCCACACATGTACTCACAGATATACACAAAATAAACGAACATTAAAAAAATGCAAAACAGTGTTACTTTAACAATAAATATTCAGATTGTTGCTATGAAATTCAGTCTGGTATTATAACAAAGCAAAGCCAAAAGTTAAAGATTACTATTTTAAGATTTTATTTTGTGAATGTTTTGTCTGCATGCATATATGTACACCACATGCGTGTCTGGTGCCCTCCAAGAGCAGAAGGGACTGAAATCCCTGGAACTGGAGTTATAGGCGTCAGGTCCTCTGCAAGGACAAGGGATCTAATCCACTGAGCCATCTCTCCAGCCCTTACTATTATTTTTAAAAGATTTTATTTTTAACTACTATGTGTCTGACTGTGGGTTTGTGCACTTGAGTGCGGTGCCTGCAGACTGGAAGNTATTGGATTCCCTGGAACTAGAGTCACAGGCAACATGATGTGGGTGCTGGGAACCGAACTGGTATCCTCTGCAAGAGCAGCACGAGTTGAGAAGCTGGTTAAGAGCATTGACTGCCCAGCATTCCCAGCACCTACATGGCAGCTCACCACTGTCTGTAACTTCAGACGCAGGGGGTCCAATGCCTTCTTCTGATCTCATGGGCACTAGGCACATATGTGGTGTACATACATAAATGCAGACAAAACAACATACATAAAATAATAAAATAAATAAATCTAAATTTGTTTGTTTGTTTGTTTTTTGAGACAGGGTTTCTCTATGTAACAGCCCTGGCAGTCCTGGAACTCACTTTGTAGACCAGGCTGACCTTGAACTCAGAGATCCGCCTGCCTCTGCCTCTGCCTTCAAAGTGCTGGATTAAAGGCGTGCGCCACCGCCGCCTGGCAAATCTAAATTTTTTAAAAGCAGTATGAATTTAACATCTTTATTGATGAGCCATNTCTCCAGCTCCAAAATCTATTTTATTTTGATTTATGTGTATATATATATGTGCATGTTTGCATGTCTACAAGGTCAGAAAAGGGAGTCAGAGCCCCTGGAGCTAGGCTGCCGTGGGTGCTGGGTCCTGGACTCCTGTTGTCTGCAAGAGCAGCAAATGCTCCAAACCATTGAGCCATCTCCCCAGCTCCCTGAAAGCTAGCTGTGAAACACTTCTGCCTCCAAGACAGCAATTTTGGGTACACAGCAACAGAGCTGGTCAAGGGCTCCCGATTGAATCCTGTGTTCTTTCATCTAGGTCACCCGGCCCCAAGGAAAAGCCTAGTACTCTGAAATTATATCAATTTGTAAACCGCAGACACTCAGGCCTAAGAATCAAATGCAGATTTCAGTCCTGAATAGAGATGGCTGGGATAGGACCACACTGCCTTGTTACTCCTTCTCCCAAGGAAATACAACTTAAGAGACTTAATTAGGAAAACACTGGGGCAAATGACTTAATGGGAAACAAGGGTAATCACCAAGCCCTTACATAGTTTAAAAACCCAAATGACACTAAACAGTTCCCAGCCCCTCATTATGCATTTCTGTTTGTAAACGGTCAGCATGGATCCAAATTGTTGTTTTAAACCCTACACATATATTAATAAAGCAAGCACACAGGTAGGTGCACCCACACTGCACCCCTCTGGACCATCCCTAGTCCAGACTTACTGTAGCCGGGAGGAGGGGTTGAGGGGGGTTCCCCAGGGCCCTGCCTGTGACCTACAGCTGGGCTCTAGCTCTATAAGCAAGCAAGCAGGACTGTGCTGAGAGCTGGGACTCAGTAGGAAGAGAGCGGATTCTGACTCTCCCATCCCCAGTACCTGCAGTTTTATCTTACTGAGACAGTAAGCAGAATCCTAGTCATTCTGTATATATGCATTCATCCAGGTTTGTGTTCCCGTGTATGTGTAGGACAGAAGTCAACCTTGGGTGTTTGAGTTATTTTAATTTATGTGTATCTGCAAGTATATGACATGAATAGGGATACCTGACAGAAGCCACAAGAAATCCAGATCCCCTGAAGCCAACAGTTGTGAGCCTCTTGATGTGGGTGCTAGGACCCAAACTCAGTTTCTCTGCAAGAGCAGTAGTCTGTGTTCCTAACTGCTGAGTCATCGCTCCAGCTCAGGTGTCTTTGAGACAANGCACTCAGCGATCAGGCTAGGCTGGCAGGACTATGAGCCCTGTCTCTACCTCCCTAGAGCAGGGATTATAAGTGAATGCCACCACGCCAACTTACCTGGGTGTTAAGGATCAAACTAAGGTCCTCACGCTGACATGGAAGCATGGTACAGACTGAGCCATCTCCCGGGCCAATCTAGCCATTTTTTTTTTTTTTTTGGTTTTTCGAGACAGGGTTTCTCTGTGTAGCTTTGCGCCTTTCCTAAAACTCACTCAGTAGCACAAGCTGGCCTTGAACTCACAGAGATCCACCTGCCTCTGCCTCCCTAGTGCTGGGATTAAAGGCATGCGCCACCACTGCCTGGCCAACCTAGCCATTTTTAAGGCAGCCAAATATTTCCTGATTACTAGAATTCAGAACAAAATGACTACAGGTGACTCAAACTTGTTTTCCCCTTAATTTTTTAAACATTTATTTATATGATATATGTGTTTGTGTACGTGTGTGGCAGTTAGGGACAACTTGTGGGAGCTGGTTCTCTTCTTCCACCATGTGAGTCCCCAGGATTGAACTCAAGTTGTCAGGCTTGGTGGCAAGTCTCCTTATCCACTGAGCCACCTCACCAGCTCTCAAATTGTTTAGCAAAGATCATAAACCCGAATTACTGCAGGCCCACTTTAACCTACACTTATCAAGATGCTTTCTTGATCTTTGACCACAAAGTGTTGNGTGGGGGTGCCCCAAACCACATTCTCAGAACAATGCTGGAAAGTGCTTACAGAACAAGAGTCAATTCCCAGCACTACAAAATCAATAAATAAAGTAAAAAGATATGAAAACAGAAGGGGAGCTGGTTGGGAAGAGGAAGGGGATTAGCAGAAGGGGAACAAGGGAGTGCAATGGGGTGGCTATAACTGAAAGTTCAAACCTCTATACAGACAGATACACACGCAGACAGACACACCAGCGGGATGGCTCAGCAGGTAAAAAGCCCTTGCCAATTGAGCCTGACAACTTGAGTTGGGTAGAAGGAGAGAACTTATTCCCAAAAGTGCCCTCTGGCCACCACAGGGCACCACAGCATGTGCTTGCCTGCATTTACATATACACACACTGAAAATGAAACATTTTTAAAAGAATAGAGTATCTATTATTCTTGGAGATTTTTAAATTAAAAAATAAAAAAAAGCTAATAGTTCTCATGGGTGTGCACATGGTGATAAATGCACGGAGCTGATGTCATACCATACCTTCATAGATGTATTATATAGTGAAATGAATGAAGTAAAAAGATCCAGGTAACGAGTTGTGAAGACCAGTGCAAATAGAAGCTGGCTTTTCCCAGAAATGCCTGAAAAAACAAAAGGGGAGAGTTAGAACAGCCCTGGGGAAGAATCTGGCTCCTGAGATCANTGCTCACAGCAAGGGCGCAGACAGGGGAAGGGTGCTTGGGGTTAAAGGCCCAGGCCTGGGGACAACTCATTAAACCAGAGAAAATACAAAGTTCTTCTTTCTAACACCCCTTCTCGGTTCTCCTAACTGGCCCTGGTCTGGTGGATGAATCTAGGAAAGTGACTGTGTTACACTAAACACCACTACACCACGATGTGCACCCTCCAAGGACGGCACCCCAACAGCCCACTGCCTGCCCTCAGCATCACACCATCCTTACCTTCTTCACCTTCATGGGCCTAGCATCTGCCTAACACCCGAGGCTGGCTGCTTTGGCACATGCCTGAATCCCCGACATTTGGGAAACTGAAGCAGGAAGACTGAGTTTCAGGCCTGCCTGGGCTACACAGGGAGACCCTGTCTCAATACAAAATAAAAACTGATACACCTTGACACTGTTTCCACCCGCAGAGCAGGACAGCGACAGCTCACATGGGGGAGACCTTTCAGACACCTACATCTGCCCACATGGCTGTGTGAATTTCAGGATGTTGCAGACGGAGCAATTTCTGACAACTGGAAGGTGACTGACATCAGAATCTGACCACTCCACTTGGAGACACCTGCCTCAGTGCTGCTGATTCATTCAGCAGGCACTTCATGCCAGCTGCTGCCCTGGCTTCCCCATGGACATTATAAGACACAGTTTGGAGCCGGCTCAACAGATGAACCATTTGTCAGCCAGTGAGAGGACCCCCCAGAACCCNCGTAAAGGCATTTGTGATCACAGCACTTCTGCTCAAAGATGGGAAGTGGAGACAGGAGAATCCCTGGAGACTCATGGGCCAGCTAGCCTGACTTATGCAGTGGAGAACAAGGAGACAGTGGTTCAAACAAGGTGGAAGGCAAAGACACCTGAGATTGCCCTCTGGCCTCACACACTCTCACACAACTTTGATGATCTGGTTCCCATACCCTCTAGAACCTCCACAGACACAGAACTCTCTGGTGGAAGTTGTGTCTCATTCCATTTAGTATTTCCTGTGCTGTGCACTAGACCAGAAAAACACATGCTCAAAAGAAAATGGAATTCATTTTCTCTTCAGGTCATGGGGCAGTCTCACTGTGTGCTATTCTGGATGAAACTTTCAGAAACGGAGTCCTACCGTGTCTCTAGGACAGTAAACAGATAATGTGCTCTGCGCTCTGCGCTCTGCCCTAATTTACTACAGGCCAGAGGGTGAGATTCTCCCTGAATGAGCACTGGGCAAAGGAGAAGCCATGTGGTATGTGCGATGTACGTATATATGTGCTGCATGCATGTATGTGCACATGGCCTGTGGAGGCCAGAAGCAGTCAGAGTCCCTGGAACTGGAGTTACAGAATCCACACAGGAACTACCATCTGGGAATCTTGGATGCTTACAGGATGTGGCAACCATTCTTGCTGGCCTGGAGCTTGACTAGCAAGTAACAGCTTTTCTCTTTACCACTGAAAGGTGTCTCATCTCACAGAAGGAAGCAATCTCAAGCTAAAGGCAGGAGGGGTGGGCAAGAACCACCTGGGGGTAGGGGCGGGATGGAATAGCTGCTACTTCATCTGTCTATTGATGGATCTGCAGTGCTGGGTAATAGCTGTCAGGTCGGTCTGTCTGTCTGTCTGCCTGCCTGCCTGCAGTCCTGAGGGTCAAGCCCAGGGTCTCACGTTGCCCAAGCATCTTGCTACTGAGCTACAGCCTCAGGTAATACCAACCTGATCTTGGATCAAAAAGTTCCTAGGTGATCACGTCCCAAGCACTCACAGAGCACTCACTGTCAGCACTTCAGACTGCCGCCCTGGTTCCTAATGCATCTCACAGCTACAGTTAAGAGCAACTCTTCAAATGAGTATTGCTCATTCTTGTCTTTCCCCACAGAGCTCAATAAGGTTTACGAAAGCCCACATCTCCACACTTGAGCCCACAGGACTTTAAATTACAGAGAAGGTTCAAAGTTGGGTCTCTGACATTCCTACTGGTTTATAGAACAGACGCCTTATCCAAATAAAGGAGAGTCTAGTAACAGCAGGGATGCCACAAGCACTGTGGGTCAGGCCACCCAGAAAGGTTGCACGCCTAAGACTCTCTTAAAGGATCTGGATATTCTAAATTAAACAAACAAACAAACAAACAAACAAAACCACCTTTTTCTTTTGGTGGGGACAGACAAATAGCCCAAGCTGGCCTTGAACCCCTCATCCTCTTGCCCCCACCTCTCCAAGTGCTGGAATTACAAATGTGCACCATCACAGCCAGCTTGGACATTCTCTTCAAACTCACGACCTTTCCCTGGACCCCACAACTCAATACTTAAGAACGGCCTCAGGCATGGCAGAAGCCGCCTGTAATCCCAGTCTATCTGTAATCAGGAAGCTGAGACAGGAAGATCAGAGTTCAAAGCCAGCCTGGACTACATGGCAGGATTTTGTTTCAAAAAACCCTAGGGTAGGGAATGTAGCTCATTGGTGGAGTGTTTGTCTAGCATGTCCAAGGCTCTGGGTTAGATTCTCAGCAGGAAGGGAGGTGGTTTTGGAACCAGAAGGTCTAGGTTCAAACTCAGTCAAGGTGCTGTGTAAGGCCAGACCTATTATATGCCACCCTAATTCCNTTTTCTGTGCTTGTCAAACACAGATTACATTAATTTGTTGGGAATGCTGAAGAGATGGAAGAAAGTGCTTTACAGTATACATGCCGTTGTGAACACTAGAGAAATAGTTAATATTTTTAAAAAAATACATGCCAATCATTCTTAAATTTTTCAAATGGGCTAAAATATACAGAATGAGTATAAGGTCCTCTCTGTCTTTTAAAACATTTATCTTCATCACTTTTAATNATGCATGTCTTTGTCTGTGGGTTAAGTGGTCATGAGTGCAGATACCTGCAGAGGCCAAAAGAGGCTATCAGACCCAAACCAGAGCCAGGAAGNGCTCTCAGTGACAGCCACCTCTCCAGTCCCACCTTTTCAAAGAGCCCTCCCATCTCCATTTGTGAGCTGTTTTAAGGTCCCTCCCTTTTTAAAAAAAATACTGAGTTTTATGTGTATGAGTGTCTGGCGATATGTGTACCACGTGTGCCTGGTGCCTGTGGAGGCCAGAAGCAGTCAGAGGCCCTTGAACTGGAGTTCCAGATCATTGTTAGCCCCCAGGTAGGTGTTGGGGAGCGAACCCAAGTCCTCTGCAAGAGCAGCAGGTGCTCTTAACTGCTGAGCCAGCTCTCCAGCCTTTAAAGTCCCTTTCNATTTGTGTTTGTATGTGTACCACACGCATTTTTACCCTTTAAAGTAACCTTGTGTTTTATAACCCATTGTTTGAAGTTAATCTTGGAATCATCTTTTCCTCCTAAGAATACACACATCTGGTTCCAGCCTGTTTAATGTCTTCACAATGTTCAGTGTGGGCATAACAAGATTTATGAGACCACTGGACATTTGAATTATTTAAACTTTCCCCCATGGATTTATGTTTATAGATGTTTTTATTTTCTAGATTCTATTTATCTGTGTGTGGGGGTACACAGGGAGGACAGAAGAGGGCAGCAGATCCCCTGGAGCNATCCACTATGACTGCTGAGAACTGAACAGCAAGTAGGCACACTGATAAGCCATTGGCACAGTCTGTTTATAGTTTCTGTTGTAAATTCTTCACAAACATCTCTATTTACAGTGTTTTGTGGCTGGAGATGTGGCTCAACGATAGGCTGCTTGCTGGCAGGCAGAGCCCAGCACTCCATACACTGGGTATGACAGCATCCACCTGTGATTCCAGCACTCTGAGGTGGAGGCAGGAAGGTAAGAAGTTCAAGGCCAGGCTGGAGAGATGGCTCAAGGGTTGGGAGCACTGGCTGCTCTTCCAGAGGACCAGGTTCAATTCCCAGCACCCACATGGCAGCTCACAACTGTCTGTAACTCCAGTCCAGGAGATCTGACACCTTCACACCAGTGCACATAAAAAAATAAAGTATTTAAAAAAAAAAAAAGAAGTTCAAGGCCATCTTTGGCTACATAAACACTCTTCCCTCAGCAGTCTCTATACTCCTTGTTGGGAAGTCACAGGAGGTGTCCTTGGAGTCTCTCCTTCCACTTGACACTCACAGAAGTTATTGCCCCGATGGCTTGACACCCATGTCTGTACCTCTTCACACATGATTTACCACCTCACCTGACCTGCACCTTTCTTTGTGCGATGCTAGGGCTCAAACCCAGGCCTCACACATGCTGGACCCCAGGCCTCACACATGCTGGACCCCAGGCCTCACACATGCTGGACAAGCATTCTTCCACTGCAGCATCTTTTTTATTCTCTCGAGAGTCTTCACAGCCAAAGATGGCTTTGAACTTCTAGTCCTCCTAGGTCGACTTCCAGAATGCCGGGATTACAGCATGCCCTGCCACACCCAGTCTATAAGATGCAGGCATGGAACCAAGGGCTCTGCCATTGCAGCTGGAGAGTGGAACTTTGCTGCCATCTGCTGCTGAGTTATCTCGGTGCTGTGCACCCAGAGGGTGGTCAATTAACACATGACATGATTACTAAGAGACTAGCCATCAAAGGAACAGAGGAAACAGCTCCAAGAGGAAGCTAGGAATGTGATGCAGAATCTTCAAATACTCAGTGTCAACAACAACAAAAATAAACGTTACCACTGGGGGACAGAGCCCTGTGGTAGAGTGCTTGACCAGCATAGCATGCACAAGGTCATGAGGTCCTAGGTTCAATACCCAATACCAGCAAAAAGAAAAAAAAGAGCTTTCTATTTGCTTTAAATAAATATTCAGTTATGTGAAATATGGGGGCAGTNGCTCCTGTCAAATTTGACAGGTTTAAAGTTTATAACCTACACAAGGAGTGAAGGAGGAGGAAAGGAGTAAACAAAAGAGGCAGGCTGGAGGTCACTCATCTCAGGACTCCACCAGTCATTTAAACTCAGTGCCCAACACTGATAGTGATTATCAGCTTAGGGAAACTTAGCTGGAAAGCACTGCACCTAAAAACACAGCTTTGGGACATGGATTTGGCTCAACTGGTAGAGCACTTGCATGACTTCAGCGGGGCCTGGGTTCAAACTGCAGCACCATAGATAAGTAAACATTATGGCTTCTTCCTCCAAGGTACTCTAGACAAGGGCTTAGGGAAAAAAATGTGACAGTCTGAGAGACAACTTGACCATCAAGATGCCTGGCAGTTCAGGAACACAAGACACTCTCTACAGTTCTTTTCCCCATGTAGTGACAACAGATGCAGCCACAGAATNTACATTCAAGCAAGATCAGCTCACTGCCCCCAACTATGAAACAGGTCCTTGGAGCCTGAGTGGTGATACACACCTGCAGTCCTAGCTCTTGGGAGGCTGAAGCAGGAGGAGTCTAAGTTTTCTGAATACTCGAAAACCAGAATGTCCCACTTACTAGCCTGCCTCATCCTCCCCTTAGGGAAAAATGTCCTGTAATTTAGGAGTTGCTGAAGTGTTGAGCACTGGTCTTGAAATTCTAAAATGAGCTCCGATTTTCAAGCTGAGAACCACCACCTGGATGGACACGGCTCAGGTTCCAGACACTTGAGAAACTCTGATCAAGTTCTTCCTCTCTCAAAAGTCACTAAACAACTGAATAACACAGCAGCTAGAACAAGTCAGTGTTTAATGCACAATAAATGATCTTGGTGATTTTCATTTTTGAGAGGCCAGGAAATTTTATATAGCAGAATGAAGAAGACCCTGAGTCCAGGAGTGAGGATGGTTTAATAATGTCCACCGACCCTTGGGAAACACTCCTGAACTGAGCTTACCCACTTACCTCCCACTTTGTGCTCCTTAAAGCTCTAATCTCCCAGGAAAATGAAGAATATTAAATAGCATCCCCTTCCTTTTCCTTGTTACTCAAGGTTCTCTTAAGAATTCTACTTATGGGGGGTGAGAGAGACAGCTCAATGGTTAAGAGCACTTGCTGCTCTTGCAGAGAACCTAGGTTCGGTTTCCAGCAACAACATGGTGGCTTCTAACTGCCTGGAACTTCAGTTCCAGAGGACCTGACACCCTCTTCTGTCTCCAGGGGCTTCTGCACACTTGTGGTAAACACACAGGCACATACATATGAGCATAAAAAATAATTAAAACTGTGTGGGACAAAGCAAATGTTAATTTGAAACCCCAAATTACAAATTAACTGCTTATGTTTTAATCCTGGCTCCATCCTAACTGTGCTTCCCTCTCTAAGCCTCAGTCCCCCCTGCAGTATGAGGACCTGCCCACATGGTCACTTTAAGGACAGCCTTCGATGAGCTGACTACTGAATGCACACCTATCCCAATTGCAGACATTCATCTGCTGTCATCACAAATCATGCAATCAAACCTCCAAGTCAGACGAGGTTTTCAGTACAGGACTTTGTAACATTCACTTTGATTGATCAAAGGTCTTTTTTGGTTGTGCTCACTTCCTAGATCTCAACTATGTTCCTGGGANAGATGAGACCTTCAGACAGCTGAGTCAAAGGGGTGGTGTTAACTTAGATGAGGTGTTTATTCATAAACCAGATAGGTGGCGTCTCCATCACCCAAGCCCTCTAGGACTCCTATCTCCTGCTGTCTCTGAAAAAAATTAAATTTGAGTTTACACAGTTATTTCATTGGGGGCCATAGCATTAAGTTCAAGGGCAGTATTTGAAGAATGTATTATAAGAATATATTTTGGGTTTTCGGGGAGAGGTTGTTTTTGGAGACAGGGTCTCATATAGTCCATGCTGATTTTGAATTCCTAATCCTCAGGCTTCCACCTCTCAAGTGCTGGGATTACAGGCAAGCACCATCACATTCACCAAGAAATTATCTAAAACTTAGGAGTCTTAAGATTTAATGAAATGCAGAAATTCACAGCTACTGTGTGGGGAAAGTTCATTCTACTGCCGCTCTGCTCGAATGAAATATGCATGTACTTGGAGGGAGGTACAGGGCCAACTCACTGGTGACGTGGAGCCAGGAAACTAGATGAGAACACAGAGGAGACCTCAGTGGTACCCAGCGCTTGCAGCTCAAGGGAACCAGTTATTAGATGGCCACACTCAAGAATGAAAAAACCAGCTCGCTTCTCAAAGTAGCATGAAACTGCCAAGTACCTCACTTAAAAGACTCACATCTCTTTATGATGGGTGAGATCCTGAACCCCAAGACTTGAGTGCAGCCCACTTCACTGTAAGCACAGGCCTGACCTGACACCATTCTGCCTCCCATACCGCATCCCGTGCTCCAGTCCTTGAAGAGAACAGGATGAACAGCAGGATGCCCTCTTCCTCCAGCCGGCCCCCACCTTCGCGGGTGGCCTGGCTGCCACGTCAGGCGCTGCTCGCCCGCAATCCTCCCCATCCTCCTCGAGCAAGTTTCCCATTGATTCCCGGGGACTCAGAGGCGCCCCCCAAAAGCCCAAGGAGAGGGACACGCCTACTAGAACCCCACACATCCCGTCCTAAACTTTTCAGATCCACCAGGACCCCGGGGGGCGGGGGGCGGTGTGCAGTTGCGCTAGCGCTCTGCACCCGGACGGATCAAGTTCNCGGGCGGACCAAGCGCAGATCGGGGGGCCCAGGGCTGCGACGGACACCCCAACCCGTGTGCACACCCTGAGGGGTTTCAGGGCCCGCCGGGCCGGCCGCGGTGGGTGTGTCCAGCCATCGCGAGCCCCGTGCAAGCCTCTGAGCGACCGAGGGCCGACTGGGTCCTTCCGTGCCGTCCTGCCCCTCGCGCCTCGCCCCGGCGACCGCTCACCCGCACAGGAGCGCGTCTTCCAGATCTTCAGCAGGAGGATGACGATGGCCGCCAGGTGGGACAGGTCCCCAGTCAGCCGGAAGATGTTCATAGCGGCGGCGGACGGCGCGGCGCGGCGGCCCCGGAGCTCGGCAGCGACTCAGGACGCGGCGACAGCCCCAGCGAGAGGAAGCGGCGAAAGATGGCGGGAGCGGGCGCGACGTGGCCAGGGACGTGGCCGAACTGCCGTCGCGCGCGCGGGGCAGCCTGGGAGAGCGGGCGACCGCTGGGGCCACGCCTCCTGTCACGCCCCTTAAAGGCCCCGCCGCCGCGAGCAACCGGACCCTACATCCCGCGTGGGCTGCCAACTGGGGACCCAGAGTGCTCCGCAATTTCCGTCTCCAGGGTTTCCGCCCGGGTGCCAGCGATTTCCTTTTTTAAGTTTTGAAATGACACTCCATTGTGAGGATTGTCTTTTTTTTTCCCTACCCTGCTAAGACAACAGGGGTATCCCTCTTAGGGGCACTCCGAGGGTAGCAAGCATTGTTAAAATCTCTGCGGTTTTGAACGCATGCTTCTCTTGTAGTGGACCCAAGTTCATTTTCCGGCACCTACATCGGGCACCTTCCCATGCCTGTAACACTAGCGGCAGGGGATTCGATGCCTCTGGCCTTTGAGGGCACCTGCACTTATGTGCACACACCCCCGCACAGACTAACACACACATTTTAAATATTAAAAATAAATCATAAAAATCTGTTAAAATCTATTAATTTTTATTAAAAATTACA
>LZPO01097162.1:126418-139308 GCA_001675575.1 Neotoma lepida | reverse complement strand
GAGCCAAGGTGGAGTGCATACTTGTAATCCCAGCTCTGAGGAGATGGAGGAAGATCCCAGGCCTCCTCAGTGAGACCCTCAACAAACAAGCTAGATGTCTCCTGAGAACAGAGGTCAGGGTTGGCCTCTACACACACATGCACGTGTACTTGCACACATATCAGTACATACCACACACAGTACAGACACACACAAATAAAACTAACAAAAACTCTTGAATTCCTTAAGGAGTATATTCCTAAATCTGTAGCCTAAAGGGCGGGGTGGGGTGGGGAGTAGTGGATACTGAGTCAGAGGNAGTCTTTTCTTTTTTCTTCGAAATAAGTTTTCTCTGTGTAGTCCTNGCTGTCCTGGAACTCACTCGGTAGCCCAGGCTGGTCTCAAACTCACAGAGATCCGCCTGCCTCTGCCTCCTGAGTGTTGGGATTAAAGGCGTGCACCACCACACCTGGCCAGATCCAGTCTTTTAAAAACATATTTATTTATTTTNGGGGGGGTGTTGCCCCATGCAAGTGAAGGTCAGAGGATAGCTTGTAGGAATTGGTTCTTTCTACCACGTCTCCAGGGATCAAACTCAGGTCCTTAGGCTTGGCAGCAAGCCCCTTTACCCACTGAGCCATCTTGCTGGCCCCAGAGCCAGTCTTACAGCAGATAGTTTTCATACAGCTCTTACTTCATTCAATTGTCACAATTCTAAGAAACCCACAATCACGAGTCCGGTTTAAACAAGAGACCATAGTATNNGGGAGATTATAAAATGTGTCAAGAGTCGATCTGAGTGGCTAAGGCTGTATTTGTTCTTGATTCCAGAACTCATNATCTATTCAGATTTTTTTTTTGCCACTGGGGAAAATAATAAATATATAGAGACTGAGGAGATGAGTCAGTGAGTAAAGTGTTTGCTGCACAGGATGAGGAACTGAGTTCAGATCCTCAGCATCACCGTGTAAAGCTGAGTGTGGCAGTGTCCATCAGTAGCCCAAGCCCTGGGGAAACGCTGGGGCTGGTGACAGGAAGACCACAGTGGAGAGCAATTGATGACACCCAGTGTCAGCCTCTGACATCCTCCTGTACCAGCACACCCACACGCACACGTACACAGGCATACTACACACACACACACACACACACACACACACACACACACACACACACGTACCCCACACCCCACACACACTCATGCAAAAAAATCAATCATATGCTCTCTGCCTGGCTTCTGACATAGAGTTTTTAAGAGCTTTGCCATTTCCTGAGGGACAGGAGTGTCTTTTGTGCTAGTGAAATGACTCTTGGTGGGCTTCTGGNTACCACAGGATGGGGGCTGGTTGCCAGGGGAACCAGACGTGATTAGAGGGTTGGAACTCTCAATCTACCCTATAATTAGTCACNCCATCGATGGAACCTCNAGAAAACCCTGAAGGACAGGCTTCCAAGGGTGGCTAGGTTGGGGGACAAGAATAAGGCTTTGTGCTTGGAAGGGAATGCTGTGTGCCCTAACTCCATGGGTACAGAAACTGCTGTGCTCNGGACCTTCCCAAACCTTGTAATATGGATTTTCTGGGCAAATGAGATGGCTCAATGGGTAAGGGAGTTTGTGGCCAAGGCTGAGGACTTGAGTTTGATCCCCAGGACCCACACAGTAGAAGTATAAGTAGAACCAATTCCTACAAATTGTCCTCTGACCTCTATATGTGTGTGCTCTGTGGCACACCCACAGAAATCCATACCCCACCCCCACAAAAACAACTAACTAAATAAATGTGATTACAATATTTTTAAAAATGTCTCTCCATCTGGTTGTTCACTTGTACCCTTTATTTTTTCATATGTATTCTTTTTTTTCCCCCNGGATAAACACGGTTTATTTGGAAGACAGCCCCTGACCACACAGGAAGCAGTCTCTGGACAACTGTGCAGACTGCTTGTGGATTTTCTGACTTTCTTTAGCTTATAGNGGGGTCAGGCAGGCTACCGTACCCAGGCATCCCACAAAGTAGGCGTGTCGCCTTAGGAGGCAACCTTTACCGGCTCAAAAATTCTTCTCACATTAGCAGTGAGGACTCAGGCGTCACCCCGAATCATTATTTTCCTTAGTTATAAGTTTAAGGCATTCATATGTATTCTTTAAGTTTATTTTCTTTTGTTTTNTTTAGTTTTGGTTCAAGTTCTCACTACATAACTCAGGTTGGATTTGAACCCACAATTCTCATGCTTAAGTCTCCTGTGTGCTAAGATTACAGATGGCCT
This sequence comes from Neotoma lepida, assembly GCA_001675575.1. Classification (NCBI taxonomy): domain Eukaryota; kingdom Metazoa; phylum Chordata; class Mammalia; order Rodentia; family Cricetidae; genus Neotoma; species Neotoma lepida. The sequence goes on along the minus strand of LZPO01097162.1, from coordinate 137,061 downwards.
ATACCACCATGCCTAATACATACATACATATATGGGGGGTGTTGTTTTGTCTTGCTTGAAACAGGGCCTTACTATGTAGACCTGACTGGCTTGGAACTCACTATGTAGTCCAAGCTGGCCTTGAACTCACAGAGATCTACCTGCTTCTTCCTCCCAAATGCTAGGATTAAAGTTGTGCACTACCGTGCCTGCCTGTTTATTTATTATTTGTGNATATGCACGCACATATGTGTGTGGACCAAAGGTCAACTTTGGGTGTTCTTTCTCAGGCAGCCTCCCTTTTTTAAAAAACAAAAGATTTTTNAAATTTTAATTATATCTGAATATGTGTATCTCCATGTAGGTATATCAACATAAGTGTTGTGNCAGAGGAGACCAGTAGAGGGTGTTTGAGTCCCCTGGAGTTCAAGTCATAGGCAGTTGTGAGTTGCCTTATGTAGCTGAACTTGTCCTCTGCAAAATCAATATGCACTTTAACCATTGAGTTGTCCTTCCAACCCTTCCATGGGCTCTCAAAGTAGGCCAACCTGTCTGGCCAACAAACCCCAGGGGTCCTCCTGACTCTGCCTCCCAGTTCTGGAATTGCAGTACTCCATGGCTTGGTTTTTATTTGTTTATTTGATTGATTTTTGCCTCTGTCCTGGGATCAAATTCTGATCCAGGGGGCTGGCATGATCCTTGAGTAGCTAAAGGCTCTCACTGCCATTTCTAACATCCTGGTTAGTTAGTTGTTTGTTTGTTTGTTGTTGTGGTTGTTGTTGTTTTGTGGGATATTTGTACACCGTGTAAAGGTGTATTACTGTGGATGGTGTAATAAAAAGCTGAACAAGCAATAGCTAGGCAGGAGGTATAGGCAGGATTTCCAGGGAGAAAAAGAAAGAGGAGGAGGAGGAATCTAGGTGCGAAGGAGACAGCAGGAGACATGGAGAGGACACAGGAGGTGCAAGACGGAAGAGAGGTAACNCCATGTGATAGAACATAGATTAATATAGATGGCTTAATTTAAATTATAAGAGCTAGTTAGGCACAAGTCTAAACTATATGCTGAGCTTTCATAATTAATAAGAAGTCTCCGTGTCATTATTTGGGAGCTGGCGGGACAGAAAAAGACTTGTTACAGGTCTGTTTGTTTGTTTTCAACTTGACACAAGCAAGCNTTATCAGAGAAAAGGAACCCTAATTGAGAAAAATATCTCCATTAGAATGGCCTGTAGGAAGTCCTTAGGGCATTGTCTTGACTGAGGATTGATGTGGGGAGGGCCCAGCCTACTGTGGGCAGTGCCACCTATGAGCACGTGGTCCTGAGTAGTATAAGAAAGCAGACTGAACAAGCCATCGGGAGCAAGCCAGTGAGCAGCATTCCTCCAAGGCCTCTTTTGAATGAGAATGGCCCCCATAGGCAGGCATGTGTTTGAATTCTTGGTTCCCAGTTAGTGGAACTGTTTGGGAAGGATTAGGAAGTGTGGCCTTGTTGGAGGAGGAGTGTTATGGTGGGTGGGCTTTGAAATTTCAAGACTCTTAGCCATTCCCAGTTAGCTCTCTCTGCCTCCTGGTGTCTCAAAGCCTGAGCTCTCCGCTATGGCTCCAGCACCTGCCTGCCTATCTGCTGCCGTGCTCCCTGTCACGATGGTCACAGACTCTAACTCTCTGAAGCTATAAGCCTCAAACAAAATCTTTCTTCTATGAGTTGCCTTGGTCATGGTGTCTTACCACAGCAGTAGAAAAGTAACCAGTATATCTCTGTTTCAGTTGCTACCTCCAGGTTCCTGCCTTGACTTCCTGCCCTGACTTCNCTTCATGTTGGACTGTGACTGTAAACTGAAATAAGCATTTTATTCTCCAGGGTGCTTTTGGTCATGGGGTTTATCACAACAAGAGAAAGCAAACTAAGACATCCAATGATGAGTTGATCCTTGAAACCCACACATTGGAAGGAGAGAACCAATTCCTTTAAGCTGTCCTTTGACTCTCTGGTATATGTGTGCATCTACATACATACACAAATAAATACATAAATGCATTTTTTTAATTTGGAAAAAATCCAGGTACTGTAGTTTGTGTGGCAAGTACATTTTAAGTTGACACACAATTGCACAAAATTATTGACATTTTTTGAGATAGGATCTCATAAACCCAAGGATGGTCTTGAACTTTCCATGTAATTGAGGATGACCTCGAACTTTCGATACCCCTCCCTCTGTATCCCCAGGTCTGGGATTACAGGTGTGCTCCACCATANCCAATTATGCAGTGAACCCAGGGCTTGGTGTATGCTAACAACCACTGTACCCACTGAGTTATGTCCTCAGTCCCAAATTATGGGCATTTGTATCCTTTAAAACTTCTGTGTAAGCCAGGTGGTGGTTGTGCACGCCTTTAATCCCAGCACTCGGGAGGCAGAGACAGAACGATCTCTCTGAGTTCCAGGCCAGCCTGGTCTACAGAGTGAATTCCAGGTCAGCCAGGGCTACACAGTGAAACTCTGTCTCAAAACAAAAACAAAAACCAACAACAACAAAAAAAACAAAATAAAAACAAGCCAAGCAAATAAACAACCCCCCAAACCTTCTGTGTAAAACATTGACAATAATAAGCAATAGTATGCCCCAAAATTCTGTGTTCTACTATGGTGGAAGAACTGAGCCCAAGGGAGAGACTGGGTTAAAACCAAGCAGGACGAAGGATTTATTTTGTCTCTGGAGGCTTCCACTGATATTCTCTCTCTCTCTCTCTCTCTCTCTCTCTCTCTCTCTCTCTCTCTCTCAGTTCTCACTATATATCCCAGCCTGGCCTAGAGATCACTATATGGAGACCAGGTTGGCCTTGAACTCACAGAGCTCTGCCTATCTCTGCCTCCCAAGTGCTGAGATTAGAGATGCCAAGATAGTATTCTTATAAGGGGAAGACGTTTGGGCAAAGATACACAGAGGGATACCCAAAAAGACACAGCAAGAAGCAAGCCATTAGCAAGCCACCAAGTGGCCTTAAAAGAAACAAACTGCTAATACAAATCAGACTTGTGGCTTCCGGACCTGTGNGAAAATAAACCTTGGTGCTGAGGCTGTAGCTTAGTTGGTAGAACTCTTGCCTGGCATGCACAAAGCCTTGGGTTTCATCCACAACACCATAAACCCAGCATGGTGGTCCATGTCTGTAACCCCGGCTCTCAGGAGATGGAGGAAGAAGGACCAGAAGTTCAATGTCATTCTGGTTTACATAAGACATTCAAGGCCAGTGTTATATGAGACATTTCTGAGAACAAAACAAAATAAAAGCAGTTTCTGCTGTGGAAGCTACTCCATCTGTGGTATTTTGCTTGGTGGCCCCAGCAAAACCTAAGATTATGGGGGACTCCTATCTGCATACAAAAGCTCTTGATGTGGTGAGGTCATGGGGAAGAGGCTTTTGCCCAGCAAAGTAAATGAAGTCAGACAGGAATTTATTGGGAAAACCCAGACGTTCGTTTCAAATAAGCCAGTGTCTTGTTCTCTTGCTGCCAAGTCTAACTGACACATCCAGCCATCCTGAAGACAGAGGCCAAGCCGGAATTTATATATTGCAGTCAAGCATTCCTGTCCAAAGCCTGTATGTGCCTGCGCTGTGCTTTTAAAATCTTGGCTTGACAGGCAGGGTGTGCTGGGTTGTGTTATGTCTGTAGACTCAGCACTTGAGAGGTGGAGACAGAAGGAATGGTAGTTCAAGGTCATCCTTGGCTATATGATACAGTGAGATCAAGACTAGTCTGACTGCAACCCACAGATCCAGGGAGGCTGCCTAGCAGGGAGGACCCTAGGATGACTGTGGCTTATAATAAGTTTTGGTTTTGCCCAATCACTGGGCATGCTTTAGTGAAACATTTCACTATTAGGATAAGAATTTGTACCCTATCAAGCTGATGAAAGGATATGCTGGCTGTACTTTTAGGAGGGGAGGCTAAAATCTTTTTAGATTATGGATTAGCCTATAGAAAAATGAGAAAAATGTCTGCCATAAATCAAACAGTGAGGGAGAAGATGAATAGGAATCTCACTTACACAACTTAAGTAAATCATAGCTCTCTGAACAGATGAAGATAGGTTTCTTCTGTATCCCAGAATCTAATCAATATTTATATGTATAATTAAGCTATTATTTGGCTTAAAAGGGCTTATTGGGAAATGTTATCATTTTTAACATTTTCTACAGAGAAAATATTTTCCAATTTCAAATAACTCTGGACTTTTGAGCTATAACCTATTTTTAGTTTCAAGCTATCTGTGTATTATTTCTCCTGNAGTTGTACATCAAATGTTTTTACATTCAAATGAGTTACTGTATAAAGTACTGCATTATGCCATAATAAAGATATTAATGCAAAAAAAGGCTAGTCTGATTTCTGTGAGATCCTGTTCAAAACAAAACCATCCTACAGGGAGAAGATTAACCAACTCCATGAATGAGTTGAAGTTGACCAATGAATAATGTAATAATATTTGAAGGTTTGATGGTTGTTCTGGCTAGTTTATGTCAACCTGACATGAGCTAGAGTTATCTGAAAGGAGGAGGGAACCTCATTTGAGAAAAGGCCTCCATAAGATCCAGCTGGAAGGCATTTTCTTAATTAGTGGTTGATGTGGAAGGGCCCAGCCCATTGTGGGTGGTGCCATCCCTGGGCTGATGGTCCTGGGTTCTATAAGAAAGCAGGCTGANCAAGCCATAAGGAGCAAGCCAGTAAGCAGCACCCCTCCATGGCCTCTGCTTCAGCTCCTGCCTCCAGGTTCCTGCTCCCATTNCTGTCTTGGCTTCCTTCAGTGATAGACTACAATGTGAAAGTGTAAGCCAAATAAACCCTCTCCTCCCTAACTTTCTTTTGGTCATGGAGTTTCATCATAACAATAGAAACACTAACAAGACAAGTGTCATCACCGGGACATGTTAAAGCTTTCCCTAACAATGTGGGTAGTATATTAGTCAGTATTATTAACACTAGCTGCTGTAACAAACAGCCTCCAACTTCAGTGGCTTCATATAATCAAGTTTCAGTGCTGGGAGTGCCAAGGTTGACTTCGNTGAGCCCACTAGTACACCTGGCTCACTTCTGTTCATTTTCAGTTGGTTTTATTCCCCTGCTAACATTCACTTCAAAATTACTCTTTTTTTCTATGTCCTTAGAAACTGTCTCATTGCTCATATTTATGGCTCTCCCTACAGTGGACAAGGATCCTTTAAACTGAGTAGTGAGAACCTGGTGAGCTAGTCTGCAGCCATCACTGGAGCCAGGATGGTAGGGTATCTACCGTCCCTCTCCATTCCATGGAGTCTGTGGGAGGCTCTTTCTAGCCCCTCTCATTGGCCTTATCTATTGGCACTTCCCTGGGGGAGATCAGAGCACACCTCCAGCTCACTTCCTGTGTGTGTGTGTGTGTGTGTGTGTGTGCACATGAACACAACACGTGCATGTGTACATGTGTGAAGGCCAGAGTTGACATTTTCTTGCTTAATTTCTCTTCATCTTTTTATTTGTGTGTTTGTGGTCTTTGTATGTGGCTATGAACATACATATAGAGGCCAGAGAAAGACGTTAAGTGACTAAAGAGTCACTCATTGCCTTATTCCATCGAGACAGGGTCTCACCATTTCAGCTACACTGGCTGGCCAGCAAACTCCTGGGATATGCTTGTCTCTGCCCTTCCCTAGTGTTGGGGGTCACAGCCATCCATGTCTGTCTTTATGTGGATGCTGGAGATTTGGAGTTGGTTCTCATGCTCTTGGCCACAGAGCCATNTCCTTAGCTTTGTATCCCNCCTTGTCCTGCTGGTCCTGTGATGAGAGGGCATCTTTGCCTCTTCTCTCTCAGTCCTCCGAAGGAATGGCATCCATTCTCCATGACCTTGCACCACTGTGAAACGGCAGCTCTGTGGATAAAATTTCCTCCTCCTGACTTTGAATATACATTTCCTTGAATCTGCACCAGGAGACAGCTGCCAGGAAGGAACTTATTAATAGATTTGCCTTTGAGTCCAGAAATTAGAGGACACACTCCACACATTCTCACCTCGCCCCATGGCATCCCAAATTCACACTACTGTATTCTTGGGTCAATATTGAATTTGGGGGACATTTTTGACATAGTCCTCCAATCATTCCAAATATTACAACTTATTATACACCTATGCATAGACTGCCTATCCAGGATTCATGCTTCTTCCTGCCACCCCCAAAGCTCCTTTCTGGGGTTATGCCCTTCTCTAAGCAGCTGTTGGGCTGAGAGAAAGCAGATTCTCTCCTGCCCATCCATCCACAAACTGCGTCAGCATGGCAGTAGGTTATACAACTCAAGCTAAGGGACACACTCTATTTTCTTGCCCTTGTCATTGGTTCAAGGGTGAACATTACATCCAGAGCTAGCCCCAGCAAGGTGAATTTCAGTATTCCTAGCAGGAATATATTAGGCTGCCTGGCTTTTCCAAACTCCTCTCACTGTCTATGAATGTGGGAACATGATGACAGGTGTTCTATTATGAAGCCTGGAGTTCAAATCCAAGCGCCTCTAACTAAGGGATCAGACTCCCCCTTCTGGCCTCCGTGAGCATCTGCACACATGTGCACACACACAAACATAAACATATACATAAGGAAAACCAAAAAAATTAGACATTTGAAAACAAATAGAACATCCTAACACCTTGTTCTAGTTTCATTTCTGCTACCATTAGAGAATAGCCTGACCACAAAGCAACTTAGGGGAGCAATGTTTTGTTTTAGCTCATGATGGGAATGTCTTTCTAAAAATGTGTTGCTCTGATTGGTTGATAAATAAAGCTGTTTGGCCAATGGTGAGGCAGAATAAGGTTAGGCGGGACATTCGAACTAGGGGAAGAGAAGCAGAGAGCAGAGCTGGGCAGACGCCATTCTGCCATCTAGAAAGCAGCAGCATGTAACGGCACACAGGTAAAGCCACGTGGAACTTGTGGCGACATAGATTTATAAAATGGGTTAATTTAAGATGTAAGAGCTAGCTAGCGAGAAGCCTGCCAGGGCCATAGTTTAAAAATGATATAAGCCTCTGTGTGTTTATTTGGGTCTAAGCAGCCATGGGAGCTGGGCGGGGGAACCGCACAAACTTTCGTCTACAAGCTCATAATTCCAGGTTACCGAGTAGCAGGTGAGTTAGTACAGCTTGTCACAGCCAGTCAAGAGCTGAAGGAAAGGGGGGGGGGAGAGAGAGAGAGAGAGAGAGAGAGAGTTAGCTTTCTCTACTCTTACACAGTCCAGGGCCCAAAGCCAGGGGGTGGTGCTGCAGATGGTGGACTCATCCTCTCACATCAATTATAATCAAGGCAATCCCTCACAGACATGTCCCCAGGCCAATCGAAGCCTAGCCAAAGCCTCACTGTGACTCTCTTCCTAGCTGATGCTACACTGTGTCAAGGTGACCATTAAACCACTGACCTTCACACACACAAAAGCTCTTACTCTGGAACCTTCCTGCTTTGTTCTTTGGTTCTGACTCCATTTGTCAATATGGAGGGTTGTGTCTATGACATCAGTGGCCAACGTTTACTGAAAATGCTCTGTGGACGTTTTCCTGTTTAATCCTCACAATAAACCATTGAAGTAGATTCTCTTATTCTTACTTTTGAGTCTGAAGAAACCAAAGAACACAGAAATTAGGTAACTTGCCTATAGCCGCACAGGTGGGAGACATGGATGCTCCATCAGAAGCCCAGAAATCTGACTCCTGGGTATGTGTATCAGTGCCCTGACAATGGTAACACCACTTAAAGAAAACGTCTCTCCCTCCCCAGCAACTGCTTACTGCCTCTAGAATGTCAGGCAAGGGTCAGGCCTTGTGAGCCCCATGCCTCTTCAAGACAGAATGTCGACAGGCCCAATTTTGTAAAGGTTAGCTTAAGGCGACATCTCACTGTGCAGGCCAGGCAGTCCTTTACTATCACAATCCTCCTGCCTCAGCCTCCTCAGTGCTGGGATCACAGGCATGTGCCATCATGCCTGGCTCTGTGCACACACTCTTTACCCTTACTCGACTTCCCAATATTTTCATCCTGTATTTCTTGTTGGAATCACCTTTCTGTTGGTCCTCAGCAGAGCTGAGTGGGGGTCAAGATGCACTCGGTGTCCAAGGAATTGTACTAGTTACTTTTCCCACTACTGTGAGAAAATACCTGGCAGAAGCAACTTAAGGGAGGAAGGGCTTGTTAATTTTTGTTTTTATGTCGGTGAGCACCCATGTAGGCCAAAGGTTGGTGTCCAGTGTCTTCCATGATCTCTCTCCATCTCATATATTGGGAAGGGTCTCCCACTGGTAGCCATAACCTGTTAAATCAGGTAGGCAGTTTGTTAGGGGGTGGAGAGGAGCCACCCATCTTATGTGCTGAGGTTACAGGTGGGCTTCCATGGCGACCTGGCATTNCTCAGGTACTGAGGATCCAAATTCAGGTCACCATGCTTGTGCGTCAAGCACTGAACCTGCTGAGTCACTTCTCCAGGCCCCAGGGTATCATTTTGACTAATGATTTCAGAAGGGTGACAGTGCTTTGGTTCAGAAAGTCATGGCGATATGAGTTTGAGATGGTTGAACACATTGAATCTGCAGGCAGGTTGGCAAGAGGTAAATGCTAGTGTTTGGCTCACTTTCAAAAAAACCCCAGCCCATGGCATGGTGAGTCTTCCCTCCTAGGCTAAACCTCTGGAAATGCCCTCATAGACATACAGAGGTGTGTCTCCTAGGTGATTCTAAATGCAGAAAAATTGACAATGAAGATTGACTATGATGTGTTGAGTCACATGACCGTGAGCATGAACTAAAAACTGTCATTCATTTCTTGTGCACAGGTCTGAGATGCTGTGCCTTCTCCTTCCTCAGCCTCATTCTGAGGAGAGACACCACAGCTGATGGTGACAAGAGTAGTGCTGGGTTTTGGCTTGAATACAAATTATCTCCACAGGTTCGTGTTTTGAATGCTTGGATCCCAGCTGGGGGAACTATTTCTATCCCCTGTCCCATTCTTGTCTCATTCTCTGCTTCCAGTCAACCACTGCCAAGTGAGGTACACCCTCTGCTACACAATCCCACCACCATGGTATTCTGCCCAAGTGCTTGGGGCCAAGCAACTATATACAGAACCCTCTGAAACCGTGAGCTCAAACAAATCCTCCCTTGCTTAAGTTGCCTCCAGCAGATCACCTGTACACCTAAGTATTCAAGACAAGGAGAACTATGAGGTTTAAGAGCAGTCCAAAGTGAGACCCAAAATNGAGATTCTGTCCTCACCATCCACTTTTAGGAACCTCACCATCGAGGTGCTTCGGAGCCTGGGTGTCGAGGTTCCGGAGCACACTGTACCAATTGCAGAAACAAAGGAAAGCAGAAATTCCAAAGGGTGACTTGGACACCCACAGGCTGATGATACAAGCCAGCGAACAGCAACACGCTGTGGCACCACCTACTGGCCAGAGTAATTTTTGTTCTGATACTTTCGTGTGTGTGTGTGTGTTTTCGTGTGTGTGTGTGTGTGTGTGTATGTGTGTGTAGGTCAGAGAATAGCTTGTGGGAGTCAGTTCTCTCCTACCATTATGCGGGTTCTGGGGATGAAACTCAGGTTATTAGGACGGCCAGCACCCTTACCCTTTGAGCCACCTGGCAGGCCCTGTTTGAATATTTTCTGCAGTATAGATTTCCATTATGTATAACTCCTCCCCACCCAGAACATCTGTATTGAGCATCTACTATGAGTGAGGCATTAAAATAGTTGTCATTGATATATTGACAACGCACCTCTATTACATTGCTCCCGCACCCATCTGTTTTCCCATGGAAAAATTCCCCATGACTAATACGTGTTTCCTGCATGAACAGCTATATGGCATTGCCATGTCTCTCTGTGTGTGCTTGTGAGCATATGTGTAGAGGCCAGAGGTCAACCTCTGGTGTCGTTCCTCAGGAGACACCCACTTTGTCTTTATATTTTAAATACGTGTGTGTGTGTGTATGTGTGTGTGTGTGTGTGTGCTGTATGTGGACATGTGTAATGGCGCTCACACACCTGTGTGTACATACAGACCAGAGGAGGGTTCCCTGTGTCATTCTCTACCACCTTCCACTTATTTCTTTGACGCAGCATCTCTCTTGCTGAACCCAGAGCGCTTGTTTTTTTCAGCTAGGTTGACAACCAGCAAGCCCCAGTGATCCTCCTGTCTCCAACCCCTCAGTGGTGGGGTTGAAAGTCCACGGGGGACCACCTATGCCGTGGTATAGGAATACTGGGAGATAAACTCTGGTCCTCAAGGCTGCAAAACAAGCTCTCTCACCCCTTGAGCCATCTTGCCAGTCCCCCACTTTCTTTTTCTTTTGAACGAGTTTTCCACTGGGATATGAAGCTCGCCCATCAGCCTAGACATGCTGGTCAGCCAGGCCCTTTGATCTTCCTGATCCTGGCCTGTCAGTACTGGGATTACAGGGGCCCGACACCATGCCTGGCTCCCACCTTCTCCAGAAACAGGGTTTCTATATTATAGCCCTGGCCATTCTGGAACTCACTATGTAAACCAGGGTGGCCTTGAACTCACAAAGACCTACCTGCTTCTGCCTTCTAAATGCTGGGATTAAAGGTGTGTGCCATTATGCCTGACTATGCTTGATT
>LZPO01097162.1:115521-126403 GCA_001675575.1 Neotoma lepida | reverse complement strand
GGTTTTTCGAGACAGGGTTTCTCTGTGTAGCTTTGCGCCATTCCTGGAACTCACTCGGTAGCCCAGGCTGGCCTCGAACTCACAGAGATCCGGCTGCCTCTGCCTCCCGAGTGCTGGGATTAAAGGCGCCCGACTATATGCTTGATTTTTTAAGTGGGTCTGCATATTGTGGCAAGTACTTTACCATCTGAGCCATCTCCCCTAGCCCAGCTAGGAAGTCTGTATCCCATTTTCACATTGCCTCAGACATTCCTCCCAGGGACAAGAGATCATGGTGGTTGATCTTGTCAACTGATCTCATGACAGGTTAAAAACAACAACAACTACTTGATATCACAGGTCCAGTTTCAGGGGTTGACAGGAAGGTCTAAGAGTAATTCTAAGAAGAATTTTTTGCTCCACACATCAAAGGCAACTCAATCCTTTCTAGAAGACTTGAGTAGATTTAGGCTTCTGTGGTTTTTTTCCCCTAAGCTCTTACAAAACAGATGCCAGTGTTTGTGACTGGAGGTTCTGAGGGGCAGGGAGGAAAAAGAAAGCCAGCAAAGCACTGAGAAATTTATCCAGAACTTGTATTTTAGAGTCAGGGTTCTGTTATACATAACCTTAGTTTCCCTTGACATCTCCATCTCCTGATTGCTGGGGAGCAGCACTCAGGACAGGACAGCATCCATGTGGTCCATGGTGGCTTCAAATTCTTGATTCTCTTCCTCAACCTCATGAGCCTCCTTCCTCTGTGCCCTGCTCTGGAGTCACAGGACTGTACTACCAGATCAGACTATATATTTTTTAAAGCTAAGAATGTACCACTGAAAAACTACCTGTAACATTACAAAGTAGCCAAGTGGTGTTGGTTCACACCTTTAATCCCAGCACTCCAGAGGCAGAGGCAGGCAGATCTCTGTTTAAGGCCAGCATGCTCTACAGAGTGAATTCTAGGACAACTAGGACTACACAGAGAAATCCTGTCTCAACCCCCACCCCAGTCAAAAAAATTACAAAGTAGGAGAGAACATAATGTCCTACAGTAAGAGTGTTTTTATTTTGGTTTGTTTTCCAGACTGGGTCTCACTATGTGCTCTGGCTGTTCTGGAACTCACTATGTAGACCAGGCTGGCCTCTAACTTACAGAAATCCACCCACCTCTGCCTCCCTCTGGAGTGCTGGTATTAAAGGCATATGCCATCATGACTAACTGCCCACAGTAAGAATGTTAAATCCAGTATGTTGGAGGTGAAAAACAGGTATACTCACTAAACTTAACAATTTAAATCTGTCTAGAGATAGGTGTGTCCAACATGTGGCCCACAGACTTAGTGCAGGGTCCCATGTAACCTGGGGTGGCTTCGAACTTGTCCTGTATCTGAGGATGACTTACTTATACTCTTTCTGTCTTCACCTCCTCAGTACTGGCATTATAGGCATGTGCCACTGTGCTGGGTTTTATGTGGTCCTTGAGATGGAACCCAGGCTCTACCAACTGACCTACAGTAGCCCCAGTCCCAACATNAGCAATTTCTTTGCTTGACTGCTATGTTCCTTGACCTAGAACAGCAACTGGCACTTATTACTCAATATGTGTTTGTTGAATGAATACATACATATAAATGCAAAATGAATCCTGGCCAGCCCTGTAATCCTAGCACACATGAAGCAGACCCAGGAGGACTGTGAGTTCAAGTCTAGCCTGGGGTACACAATGAAAAGTTGTCTCCCCTACCAAAAAAAGAAAGTAGTTTGCAGGACACATACTAAATAAGGAGAATTCCGCCATGGGAGTGTGATTTGGAAGAGATGGCGCCAAAGATTTTGTTTTGGATAATTTGACTCATTTCCATTCCAGCCTCTTCTCTGTGTGTTTAATGAAAGGCAACAAAACACAAGACAAAATGATGACTGAACTGAGATTCAAAGTTAGTCTGAACTGAAACCATCTGGAGAAAACCAGAAAGGCATGGGAATAAAGCTCTGTATTNGTGGGGGAAAAAAGAAAATTCAAAATAATTACCAGCTAAGTGTTGAGCAGCAGGCTGGAGCCTACTGGAGACCATGATGAGATCCAGCCTACTGTGGATGCGAGATGGTCTCTGTATGCAACCATTCTCACCATGCCTGCTCATTCTGTGTTCACAAGTTTGCAAAGGCCTTGGATGCAATATATTTAGAAAGGTACCATTTATTTTTTTCTAAGAGGAAAAAGGAATCAAGAAGCTGGGGTAGGCAGCAAAGCAAACAGGAAAAATGAGCTTTGATGTCGGTAGCCAGAGATCAGACATTTTTCCTCAAAGGGATCTGTTTTTCAGAGGTGTCAAGAATAGTTCTTAGAGGACCTGCAGGCATTCAGAGCAAAGCAACATCCACAGGGACCTTCTCAGTGCTATGTTTGGAAGTAGCTCTTCTCACCCCAAGCCTGCCTATCATCAAAACAGCCTTTTTATCCTCAAGGATTCTGGCCAGACACTAGTCACTGCCCCCCACAGGGAGGATGTTCAGAGCTGTACACAGAGACGGCAGGAGCAAGGGGCATGCGTACAGCAGAATCTGACTCAGATGGGGACATATGACTTCTGTAGCAGAAGATGCTGGGACTGGGCTAGGTCCCAGTGATATGGCTATGAGTAAATTGTCCACCAGTAAGACACAGATGTCACCATCTAGGGTACCTGCTGGGTTGTCAGGAGTCACTACCAAACTCCTCCCAGGACATAGAAAGGCCCAGGCTGTTTTGTACAGCCCAGCGGTACTCCTGCACCAGACCCAAGACAGTCTTCTTCTTCTTCTTCTTCCTCCTCCTCCTCCTTTCTTCTTTTCTTCTTCTTCTTCTTCTTCTTCTTCTTCTTCTTCTTCTTCTTCTTCTTCTTCTTCTTCTTCTTCTTCTCTTCTTCTCCTCCTCTCCTCCTCCTCCTCCTCCTCCTCCTCCTCCTCCTCTTCTTCTTCTTCTTCTTCTTTTCTTCTTCTTCTTCTTCTTCTTCTTCTTCTTCTTCTTCTTCTTTTCTCCTTCTCCTTCTCCTCCTCCTCTTCTCCTCCTCCTCCTCTTCTTCCTCCTCCTCCTCCTTCTTAATTTTTTTTTTTGGCCTAAGTGTTAGAAAATTCCAGTTCCTGTGTTGGGTGTGGTTGTGTATGCCTGTCTGTCATCCCAACAAAGGAAGGCTGAGACTAGGGGATGCAAAAGCTCAAGGCCGGCCAGCCAGCCTGGTATAACGTGGTGGGACCTTAGTTTTGTTTGCTCATTTGTTTTGTTTTAGACAAGGTCTAGGTATATATCCATGGATGGCCTGGAATTCATTATGCAGACCAGGTTGGCCTCAGACTCCCAAGAGATCCACCTGCCTCTGCCCCCTGAGTGCTGGGATTAAAGGCCTGAGCCACTATGCCTGGCAGAGACCTTCGTTTTAGAAAGAAAATGTTTAGGAGAGAAAGAAAATAGCTTTTCTATCCATGTTCATACAAGAAATCCGAATTAAACTCAGTGNCTAACAACAAACAAACCGACCTACAATAATCAAATAAAAAGTCACGAAAACGGGATGAGGGCTTTGTGAAAAGAAGGGAGTCGGTAGGAGGGCATGAGAGCAGTCGGGGGAATGACCAAGATTCATTGTATACACGTAGGAAAATGTCAAGTAATAGTAAAGGTGGGAAGGAAGGAAGGGATAGGAGAGGAGGAGGGAGGGAGACTGACAGACGTTAAAAGAGAAGCGGGGGGAAGAGAAATAAAATCCGCGAGAACAAAACAAAACAGAATGTCCTACAGGCACAAGAGTCCCATCCCAATAATTTCCGACCTCGGGCAACTATTGTCGACGGAAGTTTTCCTTATCGCGGGCACTGATGACGCCATGGACGCGCCGGAAGGCTCAGGGAGAGCTCGGATGGCGCCAGCTGGGAGTGGCTGACAGTTGGCTGGGCTTGGGGTAAGGCAGCTTCGGAAGGCTCTGTGACACCAGGCTGGGCGGCGGTTTAAACCTCCTGGTTATGTGTGGGACCACAGTCCTCTCCGAGCCCCCTGCACCCCGCTTCTTGTGCTCCCCTCCCAGTCGGCTGTCCGCCTGGTCCTCATTCCAGGCTCCGGACGCAGTTACGGTCTCCTACCCTGCCACAGGGCGTCCCTTGTCTTCCCTGAGCCTGATGCATCCCGGATCCGGTGATAGGATGGGCTCCATTCACCACTACCCCTCCCTGGTCCCATCACAGCGGTAGATGCTGTGACCTCAAGTATGCAAGGGTCTTGACTGTAATGTATCCGGAAAGTGTCCTGCAAGGGAAAACTATCCGAGACCTCTTGTGGGCCACCTCGCCCTGTGTCTGGACACCGATGAGGGCGCCGCAGAGATACCTATAGCGAGAGTGACAGCTATAGGGGTGGTAGCCCCNAAACTACTGTACTTTAAATGTTCGTCCCAGTTCAGCAGCGGTGCAGTATCCTCTACTTCCAAACGCCTTTCGCAATGCGTTCCGCTACTGACGCTTATTTACCACTGTGTAAGTGTTAAATTGTCTCCGCAGCTAGTTCTGGAACAACCATGTCGTCATCTTTGCGCGTTCCAGACTCACAGCGCAACCCAAGTGGAGGTGCTATCTGAATTCTCCGTAGATGGGGCAAAGAGGAATGAATGCTAGAGGTGCCGCTCGAACAGTGTCTGACCAAGAGAAATATGTAGGCGGGAGACCTTCTGTTACCCTGTGAGAATGGCCTTTTTTGTTTCCTCTTTTGTTAGTTAATAGTTTCTGGTTTGATTATCTGAGTTGGAATGGGCCCAGAGCCCTGCCTGGTAAAGCCAGACACCATGTCCAGTTTCTCTCCCCCCCCCACTCTCTCGCTCTTTGAGACAGGGTTTCACTGTGTATCCCTGGCTGTCCTGGAACTCACTCTGTAGCCCAGGNTGGCCTCGAACTCACAGAGATCCTCCTGCCTCTGCCTCCCAAGCGCTGGGATTAAAGGTGTATGCCACGCCTCTCCCTTTGTATACAGGCCTTTGTATTTCTTCTGGTTCTCGTGGTGATCTGTAACATTGTGGCCACCGACCTGTTTAATAGGACATGATGTGTGATTCTGGGTGTGGGGCCCTGATTACTTTTAGGAACTGCTCATTCTGATGATGTCAGCAGGTTCTTTGGGGGTACTTTATCACTATCTATGTGACTATTTAAGGAGGTAAAAGATTTGTTGCTGGATGTGGTGGTACACCTCTGTAATCCCAATATTCTGAAATCTTAAAGTTGAGGTAGGAGAATTCTGAGTTCCAAGCTAGCCTGGGCTACATAGTGAGACCCTGTCTCAAAAAACAAATAAGGGGTTGGGAGATGGCTCTGTTGATAATGCCTCGTAATCTTGAGGACTCAAACTTGATGGCTGGACCTTATGTTAAAGCACAAAAGTTGAGGAGTTGGGAGATAGCTCAGTGGGTAAGAGTGCTTACTTTTCGAGCATGAAGTCCTGAGTTTGGATCCCCAGTACCACAGTAAAATGTTGAGTGTGGCTTGACGGCTGTCAGCCTAGACAATAAATAAATAAATAAATGAAAGGGGGGAGCTCCAGGTTTAGGAGGAGACCCTAAAGGAGTATGATAGAGAACACTTGACATCCTCCTCATGCCTGCAAACATTCACCTGTAAGCACCCACCGCCAACAACAGACACTAAAGTAAATAAATAGTAAAATTAGAGGGCCCTTCTCATCTTACTTAAAAAAAAAAAAAAGAATGTGGTGGGCAGTACAGGTCTGTAATCCCAGCCCAGGGGAGGAGGTGACATTGGAGTCTGTGGGACCTGCTGGCCAGCCAGTCTAGCTGAATCTGTGAGCTACAGGTTCAGAGAGGGAGCATGCCTCAAAAAATGTGGAAAGGGATGCGGTGGTAGTTCACTGATAGATTGCTTGCCCAGCGTACATGAAGCCTTAGGCTCAATTCTCAATACTCACAGGGGGAAGAAAGGGCCCCATTGACTTGAGGCTGCCTTGACCAATGCTTTGGGATAAGAGCTAGCTTAGTGAGTGAAGTACTTGTCTTGTAAGTGTGAAGACCAGAGTTCAAATCCCCAGGACATATGTAAAAACTTGATGTAGTAGTGTGTGTCTTTGTAATTGAGGTTTTGCCACCGCACAATGGGAGGATCCTCAGAAACACACAGGCCAGGTGGCCTGGCAGACACCACAGTGAACAAACAAGGAGGACAGGGAGGACTAACATCACAGGTTGTCTTCTGATGGCCACACACATGCTATGGCATTACCCACCCACACTTAGACAAACGCACATACACAGAGCAATTTTCAAAAATTAAAAATAAGTCTGGGCATGGTCAACACTTAGGATGCAGAGGCAGGTGGGTCTCTGTTGAGGCCAGCCTGATCTACATAGTGAGACACTGTCTCAAACAATAACAAAAATAAAACCAAGCCCCAGGGCTAGTGAGATGTCTCAGTGGGTAAGGCACCTGAGTTTAATTCCCTGGATTCACATGGTGGAAGTAGAGAAATAACTCCCAAAAGTTGTCCTACACACATACACACACACTGTGGTACCCTCATACACACAGAGACAAATAAATAAAATAAAATATAATTTAAAATAAAGTAGAGCATAATTGAAGATATGTCAACCTCTGGCTTGAGCACACATAAACATGTCCATGTACACCTGTAGACACGTGCACACACAGACAAGTACACACCCAGCCCACAGACAAACTAATAAAAGGAATTTGTTGCCTCGAAGGCAGACCACAGTGTTCATCTTGAGGATGGACTAATGCCCACCAATCTGGGTAGGAATCTCAAATGCAGGGGTAAACCCAGGGCTCGGGATGCATGCTGGGGGACACATCCTTCAGCAGCAGTTACTCATGCTGTGTCTTTCTTNGCAGCCTCCAGCATGGACTTCCTGGTTCTCTTCTTGTTCTACCTGACCTTCTTATTGATTGGTGTTGTCCTGATCTGCATCATCACAAAAAACCAGCGTTTGAAAGGCCTGGTCCTCGGAGGAGCACAGGTAGCACTGATCCTTGTATACTGCTCAAGTTTGAATACTGTGCTAGGTATAATCGNAAAGGCTCACTGGGCCAGGTGCTGTGTGAGTCTTGCCTTTNACCCCAGCTCTTGGGAAGCTGATGTAGGAGGATTGAGACCTCAAGGCCAGCTGGGGCTCCATAGAAAGACCCCGTGTCCAAACAAACAAAAAGTAATCTTGTTACTTTTCTTTGAGGCAGCTCTAGTTTTCAAGGTTGGCATTTTAAACACCGTGTCAAGTCTGTAGTTGGGCATGGATGTGAATAGTGTTTGCCTAGACATGCTTGCAGCAGGCGTGAAGCTGGGAGGAGGGGCGTGTGAGCAGCAAGCTGAGCATCTGGCTGTCGAAGCTGGGAGGAGGGGCGTGTGAGCAGCAAGCTGAGCATCTGGCTGTCTTTTGACATCATACCATCCACCTTCCTCTGGGGGTCAAAGCAAAATGGGGGCAAGTAGCCATGAGAAGAGGTTGGCTCGGAAGGAGCCTGGGGCTCTGGAGGTGGGTTTTGAACATGGGGACCCAGGATAAGGGAAGGCAGCTTTCACACCAGCCGCTGCCCACTCCCTTTTCTTCAAAGACTCTAACATATACGTCTTTGCAGTCAAAGTAGAAATGCAGAAGTTGTCTACACCTCCTAAATCCTAGCACTTAGGAAGCTGAGGCAGGAGGATCATGAATTGCAGGCTAGCTTAGGTTACATAATGAGACTGTTTCAAAAATAGAGAGGGAGCTGAGGAGATGGCTGAGTGGTTAGAGTGCTTGCCATGCAACCAGAAGGACTGGAGTTAAGATCTCCAGAATGCACATAATTGCTGGCCAGGATGGTGGCTATCCTGTAATTTCAGTACTTGGGAATCAATGACAAGAGAGCCACAGTGCAAACTGGCTGGCTAGACTAGGCAAATAGGTGAGCTCTGAGAGACCTGTGCCAATATATAAGGTGAGAGCAATCAAAGAAGACACTTGACACTAACCTCCGAGAACATATATGTGCACATGTATGGACAGAAACACATGACCTACACATGCACCATAACAATGTGAGCAAGTTGGCCTGAAAGGTAGCAGAAGCAAGTCCTCCTTATTCTCTTGGATTGCTCCTCTGTCCTATAAGAAACAATGGCTAGAACCATCACTGCCAGTTTGTGTGGAAGTGAGGGGACTGAGGAGGGAGGCTGACCCTTCTCCTGTGATTTCAGGTGTGCTCCTGTATAATCCCACAATGCCTTCAGAGGGCCGTGCAGAGACTTCTTCATCAGCTCTTCCACACACGGTATCTGTGGTTTAAACATGGCCGTATTCAGCCTGCAGGATGCGTGTTGCCATGCCATAGCTGCTGGAAGTGCCCTGTGGTTCCCAGCATAGGAAGGGGAGGATGCTGGAAGCCCCAGCGTGCTGGGGTTTGGGCTTTGACGACGGCCGCCTTTATCTTTTCATTTATTGATTGATTATAGTGCTGGGGATTGAACTCAGGATGTTGTGTCTGTCTGGCAAGCTCTCTGCCTCAACCACTGAACTATATCCCCAGACCAACATGGCCTCATTCTATAGCCCAGGCTGGCTTGGAACTGACTCCATAGACCAGACAAACTCATGACAGTCTTCCAGCCTCAGCCTCCCAAGTGCTGGGATAACAGTCATGAGCCACTGTGCCACCTGCCATCATGTCTGCTTTCAAGTGAAGATGCTTAAGAAATAGGAAAGTGTTCTTAAATAGTTCTGTAAAATATATGCAGAATGTGTTTGCTTTTCATTCATTATTTCATTTAAACATTTATGTGTGTGTGCCTGAGTGTATATGCACCACATGCGTGTAGGAGCTGGTGGAGGTCAGAAAAGGGCACTGGATTCCCTGGAACTGGAGTTAGAAATGGTTGTGAGTCACTGTGTGGATGCTGGGAACTGAACTTGGTCCACTGCAAGAGCAACAAATGCTCCCAATCACTGACCCATCTTCCCAGCCCCAATTACTACACTACTATTATTATTCTAGACAGGGTTTCACTATGTAGCTTTGGCTAGCCTGGAACTTTCTATGTAGAACTCATAGAGATCTGCCTGTCTTTGCCTCCTGAGTGCTTGAATTAAAGGTTTGCATCTCCGTGCCTAGCTTTTACTTTGGTTATGAGACAGAGCTTTACTATGTAGCCCTGGCTAGCCTGGTACTTGCTGTGTAGCCTAGGCTGGCCTCAAACTCAAGGCAAACCTGGCTCATCCCAGAAGTGCTGGGATTACAGGCATGTGTATGACATTGGGCCCTTATTTAACTCTTATAGGAAGTGGTTGGCCTAGGTTGTGGTCCTTGGACTCATGTAATTTCTTCTTGGAGTGGCCTGTGCATAAGCCACATGTGCTTCCTTCCAGCAATCCCACCTTCATCATCCTGCACCTGCTCTTGCAAGGGCTAGTTTACGCTGAGTATACCTTGGAAATATTTGGCTATTGCCAGGAGCTGGAGTTCTATCTGCCTTACCTTCTCCTGCCCTATGTGCTGCTGGGCGTGAACCTGGTGTTCTTCACCCTNACAAGTTCAGCCAATCCGGGTAAGTCAGCTGTCAGGCTATTACCAGCTCAAGCCTCGTGCTGATCATGTCCTAGGTAANGCTGTTCCCTAGAAGGTGGCAGGACATCCCCCCCTCTTACATTTTCAGTTCTGGGTGTTTTCTATTTTATTCTTGGTCTTTGACCCACGGTTTATTTAACTAGTGTGAAATCTTCCAATGTACGTTGTTTATTTTGTAACAGGGATTTGCTCTGTGTCTCAGGCTGACCTTGAACTCATGAGCTTCCTACTTCTTCCAAAATGCTGGGGTCACAGCCATGTGCCACCATACTGGTTTCAATACCCGTTTTAGTTTTTGAGACGTTCATTCAATTGCTTCTGACTACTTGGAGCCATGGCCAGTATGACACAGCTTCCTATTTCTTTTACTTTTTAAATTAATTAATTGATTTGATTTTTCTAGACAGGATTTCTCTGTGTAACAACCTTGGCTGTCTTGGAACTTACTTTGTAGACCATGCTGGCCTGGAACTCACAAAGATCCACCTGCCTCTGCCTCCCGAGTGTTGGGATTAATGGTGTGTGCCACCCCGGCCTGGTTTTCCTCTTCTCTTTTGTAATGGTGCCAGGGATTGAACTCAGGGCCCTCTGGATGCTAGGCAAGTGCTCTGCCACTGCACTACTTCCCAGCCACAGGGCTCCACTTCTGTAGGTGCGTTAGAGAGGAATCAGGAGTGACTGTTTACAAAGCTCTTTTCAGGGTGACGATAGTGTTCCAATATTGATTGTGGTGATGGTTGCACAACCCTGGTGCCCTGTCAACCACGGAGCTGAGTGTGCTTTAAACTGGCTCACATCTATAATCTCAGCATTTGGGAGGCTGGGGCAGGAGGATTGCGTCAAGTTCAAGGCCAGCCTGTGCTACAGTGTGAAAACTGTCTCAAGAAACCAAATGAAGGGCCAGTGAGATGGTTCAGTGAGTTAAGGCCCTTGCTGCACAAGCTAAGCCTGGCAATGAATTTGATCCCTACGACCTCCATACAGTGGGAGGGAAGGCCTGACTCCTCACAGTTGCTCTCTGGCCTTCACATGTGCTGTAGCCCACACACCTCCACACACATTAGTCACTCCAACACACCATACTACATAAACAACAAAGAAGTGAATTGGATTCCTGAGTCATGTCTCAATAAGCCAGTTACTCAAAGCAAGTTAGGGGCTAGATGCTTGCTGTGTTGGTGAAGTGTTTGCTATGTAAGCATAAGGACCCAAGTTCAATCTCCAGAACATAAAACAAAAACAAAAACAAAAACAAACCCAGGAGCTGGGTGCAGTGGGAGGCCTAGAGGCAGGAGGAGCCCTGGAGCTTGGTGGC
>LZPO01097162.1:41008-61677 GCA_001675575.1 Neotoma lepida | reverse complement strand
CTCCTAGAGTCGTAGACTTCAGCGTGGGAGGGGGCGGGCCGGAGACGACGTGCACTGCACCTTTGGAAGGTGCCAGCGCCGCCTCCTTCAGCTTAGGGGAGGGAGCTGGGCGGGGGCCGCCCCCAAGCCGCCCCCACCCTCTGTAGAGACACCTTCCAAGGAGGGCTGTCACCACTCCTGCCCAGGCATGAGATGGATCCTAGGTAACCCCTGTGGAGGGAGGGAGAGGAGGGAAGCACCCTGTGTTGGTGCCCTAAAGCTGGCTTTGTGACGTTGGGGGGCCGCCGTCCAGCCCGCCTGGACTGCAAATGGAGGTGACTGGGCTCCTATCTGCTAAGTCTGTTGCCCTCGAGGTGGGTGGGGGAACTCATCCCTGGAGTTGTTGGAATCTAGGGTGCCTCATGTGGACACAAGGAGGGAAAGAGGAGATGCAGGAACCAGCATCACCTGCTCAGCCTCAGTGGGTAGCATTGGCACTTTGTTTTGGTTCAGTAGCTGCTGGCAGGTCTTGGAGGGCTAGCTAGGAGCCTGATCTGGGGGCTCTTGGATGGCCTCCAGGAGCAACCCTGGAGAGGAGGGGCTCCGGAAACCAGGCAGATGGTGAGGATTGTAGTGAACATCAGGGAAAGACATCCTGGACAAAAAGTCCTGAAGGGCCTTTAAGTCAGTGGGGACCACTGAACCGGAATCAAGGTCACTAGAAGTGTACATGCATGTGCACGAACACANGCAAACATGTTCCTTCACGTGGGTTCCTCTGGATTTGGGATTTTTCTGGAGTTCCTAACTTTTCAAACTTTATCATGTGTCTTTGCACACCCCGTCTTATGGAGAGGGCCCCACCCCATTCTGTGTCTGCTGCACTATGCCCTAAGGGTTGGGAGTGACCCAGGGGTTTTGCATGACGAAGCCATGCACTTGACTCTGTGCGTTCTGGTCTAGGATGGGAAGTCAAGGGGAAATGAGGAGAAAGGCTTTCTAGAGACTGATTGACCAGGATGGGGAGGAAATACTTGAGGAGGCAGGGAGCCCCCNGAGCCGGAGTTGTAAGAATATGAACTGATCAATTCTGGTCAGACAGGTTTTCAGGACTTTTGTTCTGAATCCTGGTCAGGGCACCTGGAACATCAGGCTTTTCTTGGCTTCTGCCCTGTCTTCCCATGCATGGACTGCTAACCTTAGAGGATTTGTTGTTGTTTGTTTTATGAGACAGGGTTTCTCTGAGTTAACAGCCCTGGCTGTCCTGGAACTCGATCTGTAGACCAGGCTGGCCTCNAACTTATAGAGATCTGCCTGTCTCTGTCTCCGGAGTGCTGGGATTAATGGTGTGCACCACCACCACTTNGCAACCTTAGAGGCTTTTCACAGTTTCTTTCTCCTTGCTGTCACCTGTCAAGAAGCAACTTAAGCTTTTGGTCAGGCTCACAGTTTAAAGGTACAGACCATCATGATGGGAAAGACACAGGGGCCATTGCTTGAGGCAGCTGGTCACATGGCATCCCCAGTCAGGAAGCAGAGAGAGACTGGCGCTCAGCTNGCTTTCTCCTCTTTATTCAGTNCAGGACCCCAGCTCAGGGGATAGTGTCCCCACATGCAGAGAGGATCTTCCCATCTCGATGAACCTAATCTAGAAACTCCCTCACAGACATCCCAGAGGGGTCTCTCTTCTGTGGTTCCAGGTCCTGTCAAGTGTGCAACAGTAACCATCAGCAGGCTAGTGCATGGATTTGATTTTGCCCACCGTCCTCTTTGGAGGCAGAGACTCTGAACTGCTTCTGGGTGGATTTTAGTTTGATGTACCCTTCCCTCAATCTGTGGTTGGCCTGTTGTGGAATGTGACAGTTGAGCCATGACACTGATTTAAAAAAAAACAACAAAAACAAACTGATGTCCATGTCATTAACTATAGATCTTCGGGCCATGTCTTCAGTAAGTACTGGAGTGACTACTGTGTGTCTGGCATGGGGATCCACAGGGAAGAAAATGGGGACTCTTCATCATCCCTCTGTTGACTCCTCTTCAGGAAAGAAAATGTGGATGCTGCCTGGAAGAGAAGTAGCCAAGATGGGCTGCCTCCTCCTCCTCTTTGTGTATAGTGTATGTACAGTTTTGTGTGTGCTTCTGTGCATGCATGTACATGTACACAGGTGTGCATGTAGATGACAGAGGCTGACATAGCCACTTTCCACCATGTTATTTGAGGCAGTGTCTCTCTGAACCTGGGGCTTACCAATTCCGATTTCCCGGCCAGCACGGCCCAGGGCTGGGTTTACAGACAGACAGCACTGGACTCAGCGGGGTTTTTTTTCTCCCCTCCCCACAGCTGCTGGTGTGGGCAAGCACTGACTAACTGAATTGCCTCCCCAACCCCAGCTTTCTTCTTTTCTTGGATCCTTACAGACAACAGTCTGGCCTGAGGAAGTCTGAGGTTGCTGCCCAAGGTGGTGACCAGACAGGAGTTAGTTCTGTGGGTGTCTGGGCTCAGCTTGAATCTACAGCCTTAGGGCTGAGTAAGCCAAGTCCTTCTCTAGGTCTGAGGTGGGCGGTGGTTGGGAAAATCTCTCCCTGAGTGTTCTCAGTGCCCCTGAATGCTGGCCAGGACAGCACAAGGCGTGTGTGTGTGTGTGTGTGTGTGTGTGTGTGTTCTTACCCTTCAGGCATCTGACAAAGCCAGGGTCTTAGGCCTAGTTTTGTGGCTTCAGTCTTGGATACAGTGCTTCTGAATCTAGTTGGAGACAGTGCTAGGGGAACAGACAGTCACAAGAGAGGAGATTTATGGATTCCAGGAGTCCCAGCCCTTGGATTTGGGGGCTTGGCACTGGCAGGGTGCTCAGAGAGTTCTAGCTGCTAAAGTATGGGATTCTTTTTGTTTTGTTTTTGACTGACTGCCCATTTGTTTACTTTCTTAGTGTGTGGAGTGTGTCCATGTTTATGTGTGTGCAGGTGTGTATGAATGTATGTGGCGGCCAGAAGTCAATGCTAGGTGTCTTCAATTGCTGTCCATCTTTTTTTTTTTTGAGGCAGAGCCCTTCACTAGAGCTCACTGAGTTGGCCACATTGGCTGGCCAGCGAGTCCCATGGAACCTCCTGTCCCTGCCTCCACAGTGCTGGGATTGTAGGTGTGCACCATCATGCCCAGCTTTTACATTCAGGGGATCGAACTCTGGTTTTCATGAGTGCAAAGCAAGCACATTATGGACTGAGCTACCTCCCCAGTACCAAAGTGTAGATTTTAATTTAAAACCTTTTTTATTTTATGTGTATAAGTGCTTTGCCTCCTTGTATGTCTTGTGTACCACTCATATGTCTGGTGCCCATAGAGGGCAGAAAAGGACATAGGATCCCCTGGAACTGGAATTACAGGTGATTTTGAGCTACCATGTGGATCCTGGGTATTGAACCCAGGTCCTCTGGAAGAGCAGCCATGCTTCTAACTGCTGAGCCATCTGTCCACNCCCCAGAGCATAGGTTTGAAAGCAGGTGTCTGAACAGAAAAGTGATGGGCTTATAGGTGAGCCTGGCCTGAGCAGGCTGCTCAACTGTGTCCCTGGGAATACCAGGCACAGTGTTCTGANTGTTCTCATGGCCCTGGGCATCTTTACCTGCCACAGTCTGGTGTCAAGCATCCTGAGGCAATGCTGTCCACTGAGGTGGCTCCAGTGTCTGGTGTGGCCTGGCATTTCAGGATCTTTTTGGAATTCAGCATGCTGGGGTGGCCTGCCTTAATTTTGAAAATGGTCCCATTCAGATCTGAGATACTTACAGTGCAGGTCCTGACCTGAGTGACATGATGGTGGAAAGAGCCATAGGAATGAATTGGTGAAAACCACAGTGGACTGGGGAGAGGGCTCAGCAGCTAACAGCACCCGCTGCCAAGCTTGATGGCCTGAGTTTGATCCCTGAGACCTAGCGGGATGGAAAGAGAACGGACTCCTGCAAGTTGTCCCCCAACCTCCACATGTTTGCNGTGACAGGCACCTCCACTCCACAAATACAATGAAAAAGAAAACATAACTGCCCAGCCCTTGAGATTCACTGGGCTGGTTCTTTGTAGACATGGGCTACATCAGTGGCTGTAGGACCCCTGCTGCTATCCCCCTTAAGCCTGTGGCTCTAGGCTCCAGGCCAGGGGCAGCTGGACTGAGTCTGTGGCATCACTGGGAGANTAGGACCCTGTGAGCCTCTGAGGTGTTGACATTTCAACCATTCTCATTCTCTGACCCTTGCACTGAAGAAGTGTCACCTTGCATGTCACCTGTGCTGGCCTAGTGATGAGCTGGACTCCACCTCCCTGACTGGCTGAGATTTTCACAACACCCCTGGAGTCGGATAAAGACAGGCAGCAGAATGATGCCTGCTCATGGCCCCGTCTCTCCTTTGACTCACAGGAAGGGCCTGAGAGCTTGCTGACTGCTGGGTGCTGGGCGCTCTCTCTCTTCCCCTGAAGAGACAGAACAAGGATCCTCTTCCAGCCCTGTACCGCATCCAGCCACCTACTGCTGCATAGGTGCCAGTGGTCTGACAGTGTGTGGGCCTGACCTGGCTCATGTGTGCTGAGGGCAGGGTAAGCTGCTTGTGTTTGCTTTCTGTGTGGGACAGGCTGCCCCTTGTAGGTTACAGTCACCCATCAGTAAACAAGGCTCTGTTGGTTGCACTCCATGCTTCTCCTGGTCCTTGAGGATCGATGGGTTGGGATAGTGGGTGACTTACCCAGGAACAGGTTGCAGCTCACACTAGACGCATGGCTGCTTGTGAGAGAGCAGAAGCTATGTCCCAGAGGATTGTGGGGAAGAGCCCTTTGGGTGGTCTCTGGGTAAACCACCTGCCAGTTGCACAGCCCGAGATAACAGACAGGACATGGTCCTCCCTCAGCCCTCGCAGCCTCCCCTGCAAAGTGCCTCTGTGTTCCAGGCCACACGGAGGCTCTCTCCCAGGGACGATGGCCGCCCTTCAAACTACTCCAGAATCCCCAGCTCCCCACCTGGAGCCTTCGGAAGACGGGTCAGAATGCGATGCGGACCCTGAAGAGGAGGATGAGGATGAGAAGGGGAGAGANGAGGCAGAGGTGGAAGAGGCAGAAGAGGTAGTGGTGGAAGAGGAGGAAGTGGCCACACAGGTGCAGNAGGTGGAGGTGGAGGCCAACTCAGAGGACCATGCTGATGCTGATGCTGACGGTGACAGTGTAGAAGAGGTGCTGGCAGAGGAGCAGAGTCTGAGCTTGGGGACCCAGGAGCAGCTTAGCAATGGTGGTGATGTGAAGTCCCCGGTTCTTCAAGGAGAAGGTAAGAACGAGGACCACACCGCGCTGGGGGAAGAAAGATGCTGGGATCTTGGAGGTGGGACTGGACCTGGGTCTGAAGTATGGGAGTAGCCAGGAGCCCCACCCTGCTTGCCAGCCAGGTACCACTGGCCCTAAGCAGTCTTCCTCTCAGCCCTGCAGGCCTCCCGGGTGTCTCCTACTCTTCAGGATGAAGACCCAGAGGAAGAGGAGGAAGAGGAAGATGATGAGCATTTCCTGACACAGGTGAGCTGCCCTCTGCATATGCACTGGTCAGCCTTAGTCTCGGGCCTTCTTTATGTTGTGGCTTTAGCTTCTAGGCTCAGGGTTTATGTGGTTCTGTTTTCCCAGGTCCCTGTCCCTTCCCAGGCCATTATGTTGTTCTGAGTACTCTGGCTACCTCCCACTCAACTGTTACTGGGCATGGCTGCCCCCATGTCAGGTTGGAGTCTTCTAGAATGACTATCGCCTTCCTGGGGCCTGTTTTCCTGCTGTTAGTTCAAACATCAATACCCACACTCAGTTTAGTTGGTACCAGCTGTCCATCGCTAACCTGTTGATATAGCCAAGGTATTTGCTGGGACTGGTCTGTGTGACATAAGAGGGGCTTCTGCCCTCTCTGAATTCGATGGATAAGAGATGGGTCCCTGTCACAGGGCGAGAGGCCTGAGAGACAGCAGTATCATCTGGGCACATGTGGACCCATCAATAATGGGGTGCTAGGCTATGTCCCCACTGTATGTTCTAACCTTATCTCGAGTGGGTGCTGGAGGCAGGGCTTCCCCTCAGCTTTTCTCCTGGGGCTCTGTTCTTCAGGGGCTCGTGACTTTTGAAGACGTGGCTGTGTACTTCTCTTTGGAGGAGTGGGAGAGGCTGGATGTGGACCAGCGGGACCTCTACCGGGAAGTGATGCAGGAGAACTATGGGATCCTGGTCTCCTTGGGTAAGGAAGGACCCTGAGGTAGTCTGTTGTAAGAGCTTAGCTGTCCAAGGGAGTGCTCTTGAGCTCCTGGGTTTTGGAGCAGTCAGCCCGTTTTGGCCTCTGGGTTTGAGAGTCCGAACCAGGTGGTGACATGCGGTGAAGCTGGTGGTCCACTCTGGCCTCTTAACTGCATAGCCCTAGAAACCTCTAGGTGGGAGGACAAAGTGTGGGTATCCTGCAGGTGAGGGTGTATGGGGTGGGGTATGGAAGGAGAGCTGGCCGTGGAAGGCAAGGCTTCCAGGGATGGACTGTAGGATCTCTCAGAGCAGAGGTCGTGGGGAGGGCTGGTCCTGGAAGGATAGAGAGCAGAGGATTTGAGTGTGGACAGGGATAGCCTGGGGCCCACTGGGACAGCCACCCATATACAGCTACCATCTTNCCCTCTCTTGGGTAGGATACCCAATCCCCAAGCCCGATCTGATCTTCCGCCTGGAACAAGGAGAAGAACCTTGGGTCCCAGACAGCCCCCATCCTGAGGAGGGAGACATAGTCACCGGCGTCTACACGGGTGAGTGAGAGACGAGTCTTGAGGGGATTCTGCTAGCATGATTGCTCAGAGCTGTGTTCTACTTGAGCCTTTACCAAGGCAAGCCCTCTGCAGACCTGCACCTGGTCTCTCTGCCCCCGATGCCATTGATGCTCATGTTGGGAGTCTGGAGTAGTTGTGAGGGAGACTGCTGTGTGCTGGCCCTGCCGTCACCACCCCCGCCATGGTCCAGCTTCACAGAGGTCCAGGGGATAGAGCTTAAGTGAACCTTAAGTGCTTTTCGTTATTATTCTACCTGTCTTGGAATCTGTGAGGTGTTTTTGTTTCGTTTTCGTTTTTGTTTTCCTGTAAGCGAGGGGATTTGTCAAGCTGGCACAGAAGCCTACCGGACTGCCAGTGTGGCTTTCCACATGCAGACTAACCAATTTTCTGGCTTCCCCACCCATTTGGCCATTTCTTCATCAGGAACCCCTCAGTCCCTCCACTTCCTCCAGAGTCACCCGGCTTGCTTTTTGAGACAGGGCATTACTGCTATCCGAGGCTCACCAATTGAGTAGGCTGGCTGGCCAGTGAGCTCCAGGGATCTGCCCCTCTCTGCCCCTCCAATGAGTGTGCTGCCCGTTTTGTTTTGGTTTTATTTTTGTATGTACGAGTTTGGGATTTAACTCAGGTCTTCAGATTCTGGGCTGAGTGAGCGGTTCAAATCTTCCGGGAGAGTTCTGAGGTGATGTGTACATTGGAATGTGGACTTCTCTGGGTGCCTCACACTGGCTCAGGCTCTGCCAGTTCAACTCCCTGAGCCCAGCATCATTCATATGGAGAATAAAGAGTCTGAACTAAACCTATAGATTCCAGCCTGAGCACACTAGGCTTCTGGTCACATGGAATATGCTGTGAGATCTGAGTCTCACTAGGACTTTTGGAGTGATAAGCCCTTGCCTGGAGGTGTCCCTCTTGGGNTTGGGGTGTCATTAGCCCAGGATGGGACAGTGAACTAATCTGGAGTTATCATAGATGTATATTAAAAAGAAAAGACAGCAAACCTCACTCTGGTAACATTCCTGTGAGCCCTCACAGCAGCTGTGAGGGGCAGCCAGAACTCTCGAGCCTCCTTTCAGACGAGGCCCAGAAGTAATAGTGTTTCTTGAGGACCCAAGAGGGAGATGTGTTCCATTCATGGACACATTCAGAGAAACCACTTAGAGAGAACAGGNCACAGGCTAACACTGGCCAGCCTCTTGAGTGTAGGTTCAAGATGTGCTCTCATGTTCTCTTCTCTTGAAGTGTCCTGGGAAAGAGCCTGGTCCTTTTCAGTGCAGGTGACACCAGATGACAGGTGCTATGTGGCTGTGGACCTGGATGTGTATTAAAGCTCTTTGAGAGGACTAGTTAAGTGGGCCAGTGGCTCTGTGCCTTCTGTGACAAGCTGTGGTATTGAGGCTAGTGGCCTGAGATGTCTNTCAGCCTGGCTCTGGGCAGACTATCAGTTGGTTACAGGTCCCATGAACATCTTTTAAAACATTTTATCTTAAGCCCAGCACTCAGGAAGCAAAGGCAGGCGAATCTGAGTTTGATGCCAGCCAGGGCTACACAGTGAGACCCTGTCTCAAGAAAAAAAATATGAAACAAACCAGAAATCCTTTATGTGTGAGGTCAGAGGACAGCCTTGGGCGTCAGTCCTCAACGTCCACCTTGAGACAGGGTGTCTTTATTACCCAACACTGCATAGTCCTGCTAGCTGGCTTGTGAGTTTTCAGGGATTCTCCTGTACCCTCACAGGATCCTGGGTTAGACTCATGCTACTGGGCGTGGCTTTTCCTTGGTTCTAGGGATTTGAACCCAGGTTGTCATACCTGCATGGCAAACATTTTACTCACTGAGCTATCTCCCCAGGCCCCCAGAGCGTGTCTTTGATGTGTCACATGACTGCCCAGAGGGGCTACAGATGGCAGGATCAGGGAGGAGCACTGGCATAATGAAGCCCTCCCGTCCTCCTTCTGAGGGCAGCCAGTGGTTGAGTGTCTGCTTCCCTTCCAAGTCTGCCTTGCCTTTCATTAGTCTCTGCCCAGCAGTGCCAGCTGGGAACTGAGAGTGGCTGAGTCTGGCAGGACAGACACTAACTGTCCCAAGGCTGGCCATCTGGACTTCTAAATTAGTCTTGTAAGACAAGACTCTAATCTCCTCTCCTCTGCCCCTTGTGAGATCAGCTGTACATGATGTGTGGGCTGCCGNCCACATTCCTTCACTCAGGTGTTGCCATCTTCTGGGTGATATTCAGAGTCCCACTTGCCCTTCAGCCTGTGCTCTAGGTATCCTAGTAACTCTGGCCACTACCTTCAACTCTTCACTCCAGCAGTGTCCTAAACCAGCTTACCCTTCGGACCCAGCCTCCATCCCAGGGTCCTGGAGAGATCCCTGCCTCCAGTCTGCACCGGAGCAGAGAATCCCTGGAGAAGGCATGCCCTGAGCGGCTGCTGCCCTGGCTCTGTATGTCTGTATGTGCCTGGCCTTTTGCTCTGAGACAGGTCCTCCCTGTTCCCTCCCCTAGCACGTGATCTTAGAGAAGTACCTGGCCCTGTGGGGGCCATCTCCACTCCCTCTGCTGCGGTCTCTACCCCTTTCCTTTCTTGGTACATGTGTACAGGTGTGCGTGGAGGCCAGAAGTCAACACAGGAGCCGTCCCCCTTGTTGAGACTTGGTTTCTCACTGGAATCTGGGGCTCGATGATTAGGCTGGCCGGCCAGCAAGTCCCAGGAGTCTATCCAACTCTGCTTTCCCTATTCTTGGATTACAAGCATGCACTATCACATCAGGATTTTCACAT
This sequence comes from Neotoma lepida, assembly GCA_001675575.1. Classification (NCBI taxonomy): domain Eukaryota; kingdom Metazoa; phylum Chordata; class Mammalia; order Rodentia; family Cricetidae; genus Neotoma; species Neotoma lepida. The sequence continues at coordinate 52,106 of LZPO01097162.1, read as the reverse complement.
GGGTGCTGGGAATTGAACTCAGGTTTTGTACNTATGTGGCAAGTGCTAACCAAGCCATCTTCCCAGCCCCTTTTCTGAAAGTGAAGGGGAGAAAGGAAATACAGCACCGAGAATTGAACCAGCTTAAACACTGAGGTTTAACAGATGGCGATGTAGTGTAAGAGGCACTGAGAATCCAATACCTAGCAGTAAGCACAGCCAGGGGGTCTGGATCTCCAAGTGTACACTGCCAGCATGCGGACAGTTGTATCCATCTGGGCACACACAGGCTAGTGGTTCAGCTAAGCAGAGATGAGCACAGGAAAGGGAGAGTGACAAGGGGAGAGGTCTCTCAGCCAGGGGCAGTGCATGAACACTCCCAGCAGGCAGGGGCCGGCACACAGCTGTGAACAGCTAGGGACCTTAGAGGGTCTCTTGGTGGAGTTTTACTTAGCCCTGTCCTGGAGGGAACCTGGGTAGTAGAGTCCTCTAGTGCTAGCCAGGGCACAAGGGGCTGAGCCCTGTTGTTCCCTAGGTCCCTGGGCCTAGTGCAGGTAGAAGGTAGTAGGGGAACATCTGGCAGAGAGCTGGCCTCTTAGCATCTGGGGCAAAGGGGCTGATAGGTGTTCAAGCTCTGGAGGCTCTGATGGAATGAGGGAATGCACACTCCTCCCAAATCCCTGTGACAAAGGCAGGCCCTGACTCCTCGGTGTTGAATCCATCCATCACCCATGAGGACACCAAGGCCAAAGAGTTACTGGTCTTTTAGAGGCCACTCACCAGCAACGGGGGCAGCCCAGGGCCCATCCCAGGAGAATGGCCGACTGTTTCCAGACCTGTTAGCATGGCCAGAGTTTGGCTTAGAGGACAGATGCCAGTGTAGAAGCTGGCTACCTTCCCAGGCTGCAGTTCAGACACCTCCCTGGCAGCCCTCAGTGAGGCCGCCAACATCCATAGACTTGGCGACTTGGCACTTCCTTTTGGTATGCCTCCCCCCTTGGGGGCTGTCCCCAGTAAGGGAAGGAACTCTGTCTGAGCTCATCTGCGGTTTGTGTGTAGGTGGAGGAGATGATGGAGCATGAAGACAGGTACAGATATTACTTGGGGACCTCAGGACAACTGGTTGTCAATGGAAAGAAAATGGCATCTTGATTGGGGACCTCTGTGCCTGTCATGCCTTTTCAGGATCCCTGGTTCTCTGCAACTGCTGACAGGCTGCCTCCAAGACAGCCAGCGCCCCACCCTGTAGCCNTGGAGGGGACTGGCCTGCTCAGAGTCCCTGGAGTAAAGGATCTGGTTAAAGGGCCCAGCTTGGCCCATGCAGTCCTTGGGGGAATCCAGCAGATTGGGGACATCAGCCATGGGAGATTCCCTGGGGTGGAGCGTAGTGGAGTTAGCTAGTTTTGAGCTTATAAATTCCCAGTGTTATGCTTCAAAGGGACAAACCTCTGTGACTCACACCAACGGCCACTATGATAAAGAGTGACATTTGCAGAATTGGGGGGAACTGGTGAGAGCCCACAGTCCTGAGGGTTTAAACTGAGTACCTTGGCCCTCAGACGTCTTCGTGCTCCCCTCCACCAGCTCCTCTCATCTTTCCCTTATGGTGAGCACTAAACCTGTTTCACCAGAGTCCAGTGTCTCCAGCTCAGGACATGGGTTGTAAAGATGTCCTTGTGGCAATGCTGTGTAATTTGGCTAGACAGTTGGCCTTGAGCTCCTGCCTCGTCCTGGAGGCCTACTTAATCCCTCTTCACTCGTGGTCAGACCTCTGGAGCAAATGTTAGGTACAAGGCAGCCCCCGTCCCTGCTTTACTCCCCGTGGGTCTGGGTTTGGCCCTCAGAATCACCTGTTGGATTGCTGCCCTCCCCACCGCCTTCTAGCTGTTAAGGAACACCCTGCACTCCCCAGGTTTGACAGTCAAGCCTCACAGCAGGCCTGATGGATCCTCACCTGAGACTAACAGACTTCGGCTCTGGGTAAAGTCTGACAGTGAAGTCTGACAGTGGAGAGGCTGTTCCCTGAGATGGCACACCCCACGGCTATGCCCTCTAAACTTGGAGCAAACACCCTGGAGCAAGGAGGGAGGAACCAAAGCTGGTCTCCCCTGGGTTTCTCTCCCAGAAGCTCAGCAACTGAGGTCTCACCTTGGCATGGAGACAGCTGACTTCTCCAGGGCTAAGAGGGTGGTTCTTCACCCTGTATCAGTGGTGGCCTCCATCACGTCACTGAGCTTAACATGGGCCTTGTGCTTGTCCAGCAGTGGTCATGCCAACTCCAGAGGTAGTAGTAGTGAGACCCGCCCCCAGGCCTCTTTCAGGGTGGTCCACCCTACAGAGCTTCATATGGTGGAGTCAGGTGCAGGGGCTCACCCTCTGACACAGCAGACAGTCCTGGCCTCTGGGCAAGTGCCAACCTCCTCTCTCAGCTCCTGGCAGAACTAGGTCCTGGAGAGTCACAGGCTGGCTCCGAGATCCAGGGGACTGTGTTTGTTCCTCAGCATCAGCTGCCTCTGACTTAACTGGGCTTTAGTTGAAAACCACTTAAGCCTCACCAGAGCCTAGGGAACATCTTGCTGATTGTCAGCCAGCTTCTCCCTGCCCCAGGGCTGCTCCTGCCTTCCCAGGTTTGGAAAGTTCTGGCTGAACAAAGGGCATCCAGCCAGCAACAGGGCCTCTGACACGTCTTGTCACTCTGGTGGCCAATGTTGGCAGCTGGAGGTAAACTCAGCTTAAGAAATTTTTCTATCTAAAACTTCTAATATTACTAGAATAGTGGGAAACTTAGTGTTACAGACTAAGCAAAAATAAACTGACCTATTTTCTTGTCCTTCTGCGTGAACAGCACGTTTATTCACATCTGTAGTTAGGCCCTCACAGCTCTCTCTGGCTTCATGTATGTGGCACTATGCTGTCTTCCCCTGTGAATGACATCTCATATGCAGAACTAGGGATGACGGGGTGCAGGACTTGACATGTGAAGCCAGCTCTGGTTTTTGAAACTTCCTGGTCCATACCCTGGCTTCTGTGGTCCAGGCTCACCCAGGCCACTGGCAGTCTAAATGGGTCAGACCTTTGCCCTCAGAATCAAGTAGGTGGGAGCTCAGCTGTTCCAGTTGCTGAGAGCTAAGGTGGGCATAGATGCCCTAACACTGTGGTCCAAGCAGTGTCACCGTGTCTCCTGGGGTGTGTCATGGTGGCACTGTCTACATGCTTATTTCCTGAACAAGGCGCCCCTACAGACTTGATTCCAGAGCCCACACAATCCCAGGATGAGCAGAAGAATGAGTCAGGGGTGGGTCTCAGTGGGAGGGGTCAGTGGCAGAAAGTCCCAGGGGTGCTCACAGTACACGCAGTCTCAGCTGGTCTGGAGTTGCTCAAATGCAGAGTTCAGGAAGCCCAGGGTGACCTCACAGCAGGGAAGGAAGCTCCTGGGGCCTCTTTAAGGTGACAGCCACAGGCTCCTCCCTGGCTAGCTCCTCTTGTTTCTGCCGTCTAGAGTAGAAGAGAACTCNCTGGCCACTGGTAAAGGCAAGGAGAGGGAGAAATGCTTAGGAGTGGGTTTCACAGAGGTGGGTCCTCCAGGCAGAGGATGCCGCTGGATGTGCCATGCTGGGTGCCTGGGGACTGCAGTACCCCGGGTTTCACCCCAGTGCCTTTTCCTGTGCACAAGAGCCCACTATGCAGTCTCCTATCCTCCACAGAGTGGCAAGCCCTAAAGGGACCCTGGCTTTCCTGGCCAGGTGTGCATGTTGGGTGTCCATGAAGTCCTTATCTGGGGGGGGGGAGGCCAGCGGCTTTACTGCCTTGGAGCCGGCCAGTATTGGCTATGGGCATGCACCCCTTCTGACTTGACCAAAGCAGGTCTGTTCCAAGGATTTTAGGGCAATTTCCTTGCCAAACTCCTGTCCCATCATCCTCCTGTCTTTTCACCTTCAGGAGCCTGGTTCTGGAACGATGACATAGAGGACCACGAGGAGGAAGATGACGAGGACTTCCTTGCTGAGATGGCAGAGGAAGAGAATGAGCCCCCAGGGCTGTGGTCTGCTGCCTATGGTGTGGGGGATGTGCCTGGGACTTGGGGCCCTGACGACTCAGATTCAGCTCAGACTCCAGAGGGTTGGGGATCCAACCCAGGCAGCCTCGGGATCCTGGCCGAGGAGGCTGAAGCTAAACATTTCCTGTCTGGCCGCGAGCCTGGGGAGAACTTTCTGGCGCCCTGGGCATTTCCTGCAGTGGCTGTCCCCATCGGACATCCGGAGACCACTTGCGATGTGTGCGGCAAAGTGTTCCCGCACCGTTCGCGCCTGGCTAAGCACCAGCGTTACCACGCGGCCGTCAAGCCCTTCGGCTGCGAGGAGTGTGGCAAGGGCTTTGTGTACCGTTCGCACCTGGCCATCCACCAGCGCACTCACACCGGCGAGAAGCCCTTCCCGTGCCCCGATTGCGGCAAGCGCTTCGTCTACAAGTCGCACTTGGTCACGCACCGGCGCATCCACACTGGCGAGCGGCCCTACCGCTGCGCCTTCTGCGGCGCGGGCTTTGGGCGGCGCTCCTATTTGGTGACCCACCAGCGCACGCACACGGGCGAGAGGCCCTACCCGTGCCTCCACTGCGGCCGGAGCTTCAGCCAGAGCTCAGCGCTCGCCCGCCACCAGGCTGTGCACACCGCTTATCGTCCTCACTGCTGCCCGGACTGCGGCCAGGCTTTCCGCTTGCGCGCTGACTTCCAGCGGCACCGGCGCGGCGGCTGCACGGAACCCAGCAGCGGCGATGGCACGGGGATGGCTCCCCGCGAGACGGAGATGGCAGTCGCAGCTGTAGCCACGGCGGAGCCGGAGGAACTGGAGGCCAGGCCCGAGGAGACCGAAGAACCCGTGACTGGTGTGGCAGATGGAGACACCGAGGCTGAAGCCAGAGAGGACGAGCAGGTGGTAGCTGCGGCGGCAGAGGCGACTGTCCCCGACAGCAAGAAGGACCCTGAGCCAGACAGGCGGTTCCGTGAGATAGGCAACGGCCTGAGCGGGGGCGAAGGGCCTTCCTTGCACCCGCTCGGCTTCCATTTTCCCATGCACCCCAAATCTTGGCTGCATCCCGACGGTTTCCCCATACTGGGGTTCCCCGAGTTCTCCGAACGGCTGCAGGCCGATGGGCGCCATCTCTCCGGCCCCCTGGGCGCCCCGCTGTCCCTGGAGGGCGCGGGGTTGGCTTGTGACCCGTTCCGCCGCAGCGCGGGCCCGGGAGTCGGGGCGGATGGTGGCCTGCGAGCGTTCGCGCCCGTCGTCGGGTCGCTGCTGGCGGAGCCCGCGCCTGCCGCCCTGGCGGAGGAGGAGAGCCCGTGGATCTGCTCGGACTGCGGCAAGACGTTCGGGCGGCGCGCGGCGCTGGCCAAGCACCAGCGCTACCATGCGGGCGAACGGCCGCACCGCTGCGCCGACTGCGGCAAGAGCTTCGTGTACGGCTCGCACCTGGCGCGCCACCGGCGCACGCACACGGGCGAGCGGCCCTTCCCGTGCCCGGAGTGCGGCGCTCGCTTCGCCCGCGGCTCGCACCTGGCGGCGCACGTGCGCGGCCACACGGGCGAGAAGCCGTTCGTGTGCGGCGTGTGCGGTGCGGGCTTCAGCCGGCGCGCCCACCTCACGGCGCACGGGCGCGCGCACACGGGCGAGCGGCCCTACGCCTGCGGCGAGTGCGGCCGGCGCTTCGGGCAGAGCGCGGCGCTGACCCGGCACCAGTGGGCGCACGCCGAGGAAAAGCCGCACCGCTGCCCTGACTGCGGCAAGGGCTTCGGCCACAGCTCGGACTTCAAGCGGCACCGCCGCACGCACACGGGCGAGAAGCCGTTCCGCTGTGCCGACTGCGGCCGCGGCTTCGCGCAGCGCTCCAACCTCGCCAAGCACCGGCGCGGCCACACCGGCGAGCGGCCCTTCCCCTGCCCAGAGTGCGGCAAGCGCTTCTCTCAGCGATCGGTGCTCGTGACGCACCAGCGCACGCACACGGGGGAGCGGCCGTACGCATGCGCCAACTGCGGCCGGCGCTTCTCGCAGAGCTCGCACCTGCTCACGCACATGAAGACGCACCGCGGGCAGGCGGGCGCGCAGGCGCAGAACACCGCCGCCAAAGTCCCCGCGCCTGCCAAGGCGACGCCGCCTCCGCCGCTACCGCCACCGGACTCGGGCTCCGGGTCGGGAACGCTGCTCGAGTTCGCCGGCGGAACCAGCTTCGGCTCCGATCCCGCCGCGTTCGCCGGGCCCTCGGGCGCCTACGAGGAGAGCGTCCTGTGAGGCTGGTCGAAGCGCGCGGCGCTCCCCCGCTACTCGGCGGGCTGAGGATTCCCAATCTTGGGTGCCCCTGGGCCCTGTCGCCCCGAGCTTCAGATCTCGCGCTTGGGCGCGCACCGGCCGCCACCCTGATCAAGAGTGCCCCATCCCTGGATCTGAGCGGGCAAGGCCAATTCGTTCATCGCGGATTCTGATTCAGGGATTCAAGTGGCCCGTCGAGCCAGCGGCTTAGGAGTCTGTCACCCGGCTTTCTGACGGGCGAGGGGAAGCCCTAGCATCTGGAGAGGGCGAGAGAGATCATCCGGCTGCTCTGCTCCGCATCTGGGTTTCTTGGTGGGTTTGGCTTCTTCCCATTCTCCCTAGGAGATTCAGGGACCGTCTTCCGGTCACTTGAGTGTGTCCAGTAAGTTTTAAGAACATGGTTTGTGGCTGGCAAGAGCCTCACTAGGATCAGGGGGGATGGAGGTGCAAACAGGGAAAGCTTTTGTTCTGTCGACTGTGGGTATTTATTTTCATCTTTTGTATGGCCTGAAGACTGGGGGAGGAGTTAAAAAGCAAGATACCAAATGGGTAGCCAGGTTGCAGATGTTGGCTAGGTCCCCGTGGAGTTGGAAGCCTTATTCTTTGAAAATCCTTACTCCAACCCCTAAACACAGGTCTGTCGAGCACTGGCTACAAGGTGGGTTTTGGTATTGGTAAGCTTGTTGGTTCTCTAGTGGCTGCAAGTGGCACATATGGACATTTTTGGAGTGCCTGCTATGGGCTCCTACAGACCTGGTCTCCAGACTAGTTCCCTAGCAGCGCTCTCCGCTGGAGCAGGTGGCTGCCGAGCCCTGTGCTCAGCCTTTCACAACACTGGGGTGGGTCCAAGAACCTTCTCCCTCAGCTTATAATAAGCGCCCTACATCCTCTGCAAGCCTCTTAACTCTGCTTCTGTAATTACCCTGCACTAGAAGCAGGTAGTGTTTCTGCCACGGCTGGGTCCGTGGCTTACAGAGGGATTGGTGGCTTACACAGTGGTTGTCCACATAAGGCATCACGTGGACATGAGTTCACAGCACCTTACTATGCAAGGCCCTTGCACAGTGGATGGCTAACTCTCCAGCCTGGACTGTTGGCATCTGAGGTGTGGCTCACGCAAGCCCCTCCCACCCTCCCTGAATTCTGGGCCAGTGTGACTGGGAGTTAAAGAAGTGAGATTTCCACCCACCTGCATTCCCTTTTAGACCTAGATCCTTCGTTGTAGTGTAGACACGCCCTTGGGGCCCGAGAGCTAACAGGCAGGCTGCTAGGTGCTGGGTGGGTAGTCTGTGGGTGGGAGGAGAGCTGGGGTGGTGACGGTCAGAACTTAGCCTGGCCAGGTGAGGTGCAGTGGGAAGGCATGGGTCCTGACTGCTCAGCAGTGGCCTCTCTGTCCCATTTTTTAATGCTCTTCCCATTTCTTCTGGGACATGAACTTCAGAAAAAGCCAGGGCAGGGTGGGCTGGGAGGGCACCATCCCCCTCCCTCCTAGTCCCCAGCAGTTTCCANCCTGCCCCTCTGCTGTGGGCAGGAGGACCCAGCTTCAATAAAGATGGAGAAACAAGCTTTGGGACTGGACTCTGCTTTTGCCCCACCTTGGTGTCCCTCACAGACGCTCACTCTGCAAGGCCCATCTCCTTTCTGATTTTTTCCCCCTTCTGAGAAACCAGAATCGATTCTTGCATGGCACATCATGAATTTGGCCCATGCCCACCACGTCTTGTTGGGATGTCTCACACTGCCATAAATTGGAACAACACATGGGGCATGACTGGAAATAATTTGGCTAAGCTTCCAGGTTTAAAGAGAGGGTCTGGTCTCCTTTCTCAGAGTGTAGACCCATGCCTTGGCCTTTTCTCAGGGGTTCTGGTGCTATAGGGTTCACCTGCCCCNAATCCACAAAGCCATGACCACCCCAAGAGTTCCTAAACAGCTCCCCTTAAGCTGGCTTTTCTTATTCGGTCTCTGCAANAGGATCTTTTCCCAATGGGTTTGAAAAGTATGCGGATATGAAATGAGGCACCAGAATAATGGAAACTAGTATCTCCATTAAAACAACAAGCAGGGGATGTAGCTCAGTTGGTACCCTGCTTGCCCAGCAGAACTCCATAAACCAGGCATAGTGGTACATTCTTGTCATCCCGGCATTTGGGAGGTGGAGCCAGGAGGATCATGAGTTCAGGATCATTTTCAGCTCCATGAGTTTGAAGCCAGCCTGGGCTACATAGAGACTACCTCAAACAAAAATATACCCCAGGCTTTTAGGAGGTAGATGCTTCATAAGACATAAAGCCGTGAAATGTGACCAACCAAAGGTGACATATGGAGGATCATTATGCCCGGACATTCTCTCCCTCTACCTACTTCTGTTTTCATTTTTCTCTCCTCCCTGTTTTCTCAGACTTTCTATGTATTTTTCTACTTGTTCTCTCTCTCTCTCTCTCTCTCTCTCTCTCTCTCTCTCTCTCTCTCTCTCTCTCTCCCTTCCTCCCTCCAATTGGCTACTTATATAATAAAGTGTTTTTTAGTTATATCAAAGTTTTATCTTTCTTATTCATGGTTTTCCCCAGATTTTAAGTTAGATATGAATTGTAAAGCCTCCAACAGTATGAAAACGTCAAGTTCATCTTCATCTCCCTGACAACACTCATCCCATCCAATACCTGGTTCCTGTTCATATGCATGTGTCTATATGGAAATGGTTCAGAATAAGAACATATTGTTCAGCAACTTGCTTCTTTCCCCACCTCAAAGTGTACCATGTAGAGTTGTGCATAANGACATATGCCTATTTCCTAATACTTGGGAGGCAGTGGTAGGAAGAGCTATCTCACATTCTAAGTTCCAGAGTGAAATGGGATATTTCATGAGTTGTCTAAAAAACAACAGGAGGCTGGAGAGATGGCTCAGCAGTTAAGAGCACTGGCTGCNCTTCCAGAGGACCTGAGTCACATTCCAGCAACCGCATGGCAGCTCACAACTGTCTGCGACTCCTTCCGGCTCTGCAGGCACAGGGAATGTATGTGGTGTACGGACAGAGCACCCATGCACATAAACGATAGCAACTGAACAACTTACCCTGACTTTGCTTCATCCATATTCCTGTCTACTTTCCCCATTCCAGACATGGTTTTCAACATTTCACGTTAGAATGTATGGCTCTTGGTTGTTTTGATTTTTGTTGTTTTTAATATGTGGGGCTGGATAGACAGCTTGGTAGTTAAGAGCACTCAAGGAACCAAGTTCAGTTCCCAGCACCCACATGGCTCACTATCACCTGTAACTCTGGTTTTAGGAGATCTGACCTCTCTTCTACCCTCTGAGGGCTCCTGCATACATGGTTCAGACATAAAAAAATGTTAAAAAATTGCATGTGTATATGAAAATGTTTGCATGTGTGCACATATGTATGCAGGCTTGAGGCTGATGTTAGGTATCTCCCTCAGTTACACTCCACCTTATTTTTTGAGACAGGGTCTTTCACTAGAGCTCACCAATTTGCTGGCAGGCTAGTGAACCCCAGGGATCCTGTCTCCCCAGCCCCAGGAGGTACCAGGGAACACTCAGATTCATGTTTGCATGGCAAGCGCTTCATCAACTGAGCTCTCTCCCAAGAACCTTGAATATGTTTCTCGAAAAGGCTGACTGGAAAGGAAAGGCCTTTGGAAGACTCCAGTTCAGGTGTCCTTTAGTGCCTGTCTCTGTGACCACACACAATAAAGTGCTTCACTGCCCAGTAATCCTTGTGTCCACACTGTTACTGCATCTATACCATCTCCAGCTTCAGGTGGGAGCGACAAGCCTAGGCTAGCCCATCATTTTCACAAGCATCATAAACTTTAAATCCAACAGAGGAGGGGCTGGAGAGATGCTAGGCTGTTAACAGAGCACTTAGGGCTCTTGCAGAGAACCCAGGTTCAATTCCCAGCAATCACGTGGTGGCAAATGATGTGTAACTCCAGTTCCAAGGGACCCTAAAATCTGCCTTCCATAGCCTTCTGTCCACGGGGTGTGCATACAAACACTAAAGTGTGCACACNCAAAATAAATGTATTTTTTNAAAAATCCAATGGATGGATTTTTTTCTACTTTATGTGTGAGCATGTACTTCATGTTTGCAGTCACACATTTGGGCTAGTGTGCATGTGTAAGCCAGAAATTGATGTCTGGAATCATCTGTGATCACTCTTCCACATTATTCATTGAGGCAGGGTCTCTCAATCAAACCCAGAGCTCTCTAACTATTCTGGCTAGCCAACCTGCTCTGTGGATCTCGTTACTGCCTTACAGGTGGGGCACTGCATGCTCCTTGCATTTATATGGGTTCTGAGGACCTGAACTCTGTTCTACTTGCAGAGCAAGTGCCTTAGACACTGAGATATCTCTTCCGCCCAACTTATTTTTCATAGTTATCCGTGTGGTGAGAGAAATTTCCTTGTACACTTCATTTTAAGTAGAGGCATGCCATAATTTGGAGAGCAGTCATGTGACTTCCTGGCTAGGTGGAGTGAGAGATGACAGGAATGAAGAAAGGGTAAATCCAAGGCTCACACACTGTGGTCCAGGTGGTAGCATATCTTCACTTTCTCTTTAAGTTGTGGGTTGAGGAGATGGCTTAGTGAAGTGCCTCTTGTTCAAGGAGGACCTGGGTTCTGATCTGTGAAATCCATGTAAAAAGCTGGGCATGGAAGCCGGGCAGTGGTGGCACACACCTTTAATCCCAGCACCTGGGAGGCAGAGGCAGGCGGATCTCAATGAGTTCGAGGCCAGCCTGGGCTACAGAGTGAGTTCCAGGACAGCCAGGAATATTACAAAGA
>LZPO01097162.1:12499-20938 GCA_001675575.1 Neotoma lepida | reverse complement strand
GTGGCACCATTCCCTGGCTGGGATCCTAGACTGTATAAATGGAGAAAGGGAGCCTAGCAGCAGGATGCATCCATCCCTCTCTCTGCTTCCCAATGATGGATACAATGTGACCGACCTTCTCACACTCCTGCCACCACACCTTCCCTGCCGTGTGATGGATCGTAACCTCTCCAACTGTGAGCTCAACTAAACGTTTTCTTCCTAAAGTTGCTTTTGTCAAATATTTTGTTCCAGCAGTGTTAAAGCCTAGGTCCCCAACTAATGGCACTGTTTTCAGAGGTCCTGAAAACTTAAGGCAACAGGCCTAGATGGAGGAAGTAGATTCAGTGGTAGCAGGAGGTATATTGGGGCTATCTGGTCCCTTCCTGTCTTCCTCTTTCCATTTCCTGTCTACCACATAAGGAACAACAATCCCACCACTATGATGTTCTGCTTCACCATGATCCCAGAACCACAAAGCCAAGGGACCATGGACTGAACCTTCTGAAATGACGAGGTCAAATCAAATCTTCCCCTTTTCAGGTGCCTATGTCATAAGAATATAAAAGCAGTTAATAGAAAAAACTGGTGCCGGGGAAGCAGGGTCACTGTTGTGGTAAAACTGACCTTGTGGTTTCTAAGCCTTCAGAGCTGACTTGAAAGAGAAATTGGAAGAAGTGTGGAGCTGCACAACAGAGAAGTCTTAGGATGTTGTAAACCCAGCTCGGTGAGAGATCCTGGAGTGTGTTCAAAAGATAAGAATCCCAGTAGATACTCACACAGTGTACCCAGAGGTTTCAAGTGAGAATGAGACACGTATTGGAAATTGCACAAGAGGCCAATTGTATTACATTCTGCCAAGGAATTTGTAAATATTTTGCCTGTGCCCTGAGACTTTGTTTTTCTTGTTTGTTTGGTTTGGTTTGGTTTTTATATTTTTCACGGGGCCTCACTATGTGTCTTTGTCTGGATGGAATTTACTATACAGACCAGGCTGGTCTTCTAGCTTACAGAAGATCCCTCTGCCCCTGCCTCTTGAGTGCTAGGATTATAGACTTGAGCCACCATGTCCTGTTAGTTGCTCTGAGACTTTGGAGCTGCAATGGTTAGAGTTGTCACTTTGATTGGATCTAGAATTATCTTACATTAATTGATGTCAGAAAACCCATCTTCATTGTGGGCAGGTCGATTCCCTAGACAGGGCATGCTGGGCTGTATCAGATGGAGAGAGGAGCTGAACAGCATTGTGTATCATCCACTCTCTGCTTCCTGACTGTGGACACAGTGTGACCAGCCACTTACTTCTACCTCCTGCTGTTGGACTTCCCTGCCACGATTGACTATACCATTTAATTGTAAACCAGAACCAATCCTTTCTCCCCTAAGTTGCTTTCCTTGAGGCATTTTTATCATAGCAACAGAAAAAAAAAACCAAGATAATAATGTACTAACTAAGGTGGTGAAGGAATTTCTGAGACAGCAGAGTATGTAGGATATGGCGTAGTTATTGTAGGCTGCTTTTAGCCAGGTTTAAAAGTAAAAATTATTATCAAAAGCAGAGCAGAAAGACTTGGGGAAAAGTTTGCGGTTTGGTCGGAAAAGCATGTATAGAGTTGAGGTCAGAGCAGAGCTGGTTTCTGAAAAGGCGATGTGGATGGGGACATCCTGCCCAGCACNTGCTGCTGTTCAGCACAGCCTGTATTTGAATTCTCAGTAGTGGAGGGAAAATGATAATGTCATGACCATGCTCACACCTCCAAATGTCAATGGATATTTATCCTTCCATATCAGACAGAGGATGGTAACTGTGACTGGGTAGCTTGTAAGACACTAGTAAAGATAGATAATATGGCAGCAACTGGATCCCTGGCTACTAGTTGCATCTTCCACTGTACAATGACTATACTCAATCCATGATTGAGTGTCCTCGGTACCTTAATTCTTTTTGGTCCTCTGTTCTGTACCCTATAATAAGTTGTCTTCTTGGATACTCTGATGGTTAGCTTCAACTGTCAACTTGACACAATCTAGATTAACTTGGGAAGAGAGTTTCGATGAGTAGGTTGTCCTATAGGCATGACTGTGGGAGATCACCTTAATTAAGTTAATTGATGTGAGAAGAACCAGCCCACTGTGGGTGGTACCATTCCCTGGAAAGGGGATTCAGAATTGTTTAAGAACAAAGNAATCAAGCTGAGCACAAAGTAGACCAGTGAGCATATATGCATTTGTATCTCTCTGCAGATATGATGTCACTAGCTGTTTGACACTGCCTTGACTTCTCCACAGTGACTGACTGTAACCTGGACTTATCGGCTGAAATAAATCCCTTTCTTTACTTAGTTGCTTTTTATCAGGATACTTAATCACAGCAATAGAAATATAAGCAGGACAGATACTGAACATCAACTCTTCTGTTAAGGGATGCCACCATTCTGTCCATTTGGCAGTGAGCCTCAGGGCTGGCCTCTCAGGGCTCTGAATCCAGAGACTGTCACTTTATATATTTCCCCCTCTTTGTAAACTTGATCAGCTGAAATTGAATCCTGTGATTCAAACTGCATTGTGAGCACAGGTAGCAAAAATCCATCTTTAGTAGCCATCCTCTGCACCCAAGGGGTCTCATTAGATTTTTGGGGTCATAGCATTGGAAGGTTTTTTCAAGGNTTAAAGACCATATTCACCAGGGGACACAATGGAAAGGGTAGAGGGGCAGGCCCAGCAAGGTGTAGATGCTAAGAGTAGAAGCCCAGGCTCCACTTCGCTCTGAGGTTTTCATGTTCGTATGGACACTACATCTATGGGGAGCACTCGCCAGCCAGAAGCACTGGCTCAAAGGTGCCATCNGGTAAGAACCTTNGGCCTGATACCACCCCACATGTCAGATCTCCATCACTCCACAAGTCCCCCAAAGACTCTCCCCTATGTGTTCATCTATAGTGGTCTAGCTTTCTTTAGAATCCCCATTGCATTCTTCAACTACAGATTTCCAAACCTGCACATCCATCCTCAGAACAAGTAGACACATCAATTCATCAGTTACACATGTTGTCTTTCAAACCGGTTGCCAGGTTGGAAGACTGATGACCTCACAGGCTTCCGCCCCTCCTGATTGGAAGGGTCAAACTCTGCGGAGCTAGGCAACACGGTGGACAGACTCACCTCAAGGCTCTCCTCCACATCGGACCTCTCCTCAGACTACAGGAGGGAGACGAGAAGTGGATTCAGCCAGAGCCTTGGAGGAGTGTGGGAGAGACAGGAGTCTAGGATTTGTAGACGGGAAGAAAGTGTCTAACAGAGTGATGGCTGCCAATGATCCATCCTCACCACCTGAGGAGCAGTGTCCTCAGCTTAGCACCACGGTGTCCTCACCAGTGGTGGATGAAGAGATCCCAGGACCATCAGGTGAGGTTACCAGGGTGAGAGGAGATGCGAGCGGGTGTCCAGAAGGAGGAGGGGCGTAAAAGTAAGAAAGGAGGAGCCCTGGATGCCAGAGACTGGAGAAGGGGAGGACAGGCAATGGAGCCTGGNTGTCANAGGGGCAGAAACCCTACAGAGCAAAGAAGGGAAATGAAGAATTATAAAAAGACATTTCCCTCAGGAGGCGGATCTTGGAGTTTGAGCTAGCCTGGTCTATAAAGCAAGTTCCAAGACAGTGAGAGATACAGAGAGAAAACCCTGTCTCAAAAATCAAACTTAGTTATTAATTAATTAAAAAATTAAAGCCCCCCCTTTTTTAACCAAATGGAGAAATAGTGTATAGTGAGGATGAGGCTGGGGTTTTAAATGGGAGTACACAGAGGGAAGGTGAACCAAAAATGCTTCAAGGGGCTGTGAGGAGAACACAGCCCCAGTACACACATTGCAAAGAGAACAGACATGGAGAATGGTGTTGGAAGTGGGATTAGTGTGGGTAGGTGGCAGGATTCAGAGTGACCCCGAGTCCTCAGAACAAGTAGACACATCAGTCTGTCAGTTACACGTGTTTTATTTCAAACTGGTTGCCAGATTGGAAGGCTGATGACATCACAGGCGTCTGGCCCTCCTGATTGGAGGAGAAGCACTCCATGGTGGTGGGCAGCTCGGAGGACAACAGTAGCTTCTTGGAGCTTTCCTCCTTCCACACCTCTCCTCTCCCTAGATGGGGGAAGGGACGTCATGTGTGGATTCAGCGAGAGTCCGGGAGGAGGGCGGGATAGACCAGAGTCTGGGATCTGTGGACGGGGGGAAACAGGGTGGGAGAATCGTGACCACTGACCAACTGTCACTGTGTTCTGAGGAACAGAGTCTTCAGCCTGGCGTCACCAGGCCCTCACCTGGGGTGGAGGTGGATGGGGAGATCTCAGGACCATCAGGTGAGGGGACTAGGTGAGAAGAGGTGTGAGAGGGTGATGGCAAGGAGGAAGGACACGAAAGGAAGGAAGGAAGGAAGGAAGGAAGGAAGGAAGGAAGGAAGGAAGGAAGGAAGGAAGGAAGGAAGGAAGGAGGGAGAAGGAAGGAGGGAAGGACATGGAAGAAAGGAAGGAAGGAGGGAAGGAAGAAAAGAAGGAAGGAGGGCCCAGGAGGCAGGGAGAGCAGGAGGTCAGACACAGACACCACATGGACTAAAACCCTACAGAACAAGGAAGNGGTTAGGCACCAAGAGTCAAAGACAGGACAGAGAAGCGCGGACACGAGAAGAGACTTCCTTTTCATGGGGACAATTCATTTCTAATGAGGAAGAGTCTTGAGGAACAGGGAGAGGGGATGGGGACAAGATGAGGGCCAGGTGGCTATCAGCACAGAGGGAATGGCATGATGGTTTGGGGAAAGGCAGCAGCTGAAGAGGTTTCAGGGATTTAGGGTGCTGTGAGGCAGGGCTGACGTCATCAAAGCCTGAGCTTCACATGGGGGTGTGGTTTCTTCACTTAGAACCAAGGGTGGAGGCCAGCCCCCAGCCTCCATCCACCAGCCCAAAGAGGAAGAGGGACTTGTCATCGGATTCTGAGGATGACCTGGCAGAGCTGCTGGAACCTGACCCTGAGCCGGTGTGGTCAGTGGAGACACTGTGTGGGCTCAGGATGAAGCTGAAGAGGCGGCGTGTGTCTACGGTGAGACCTGAACACCATAAAGTCTTCACCAAGCTGCTGGGTAGGTGACCCGNGCATGGCTCCCTCCTAGGGCAAAAGAAGGAATTTCTAGTCAACGTGCTCCCCATGGGAAAGCTGCCTTCACAGCCTAGTGCTCTGTCAGCCTGGGAGACTCAAGCTCAGTTGATTCTCAGGGACCCATAGGTGGCAGGGGTTTAGGCTAGAGTTGACATAGATCCACATGGGGATGAGAGAGGTTAGAGTTCACCACTCAGCTGTAACTTAGCTCTGACTTTGCTGAGCTGGGGTATCTTTGTCCACACAAGGGCGACACAGTCATGTTCCCACCCTCATATGACGTCATGTGGGACTGTTAGTGTAAGTGCTTCTGGTCTGTGATGTGGTACATTTGGTGCAATGAGAGAGGAATCACAGTGTATGAAACATCTTGGTCCTGGGACGGGGATGCAGCCCAGTTGCGGACTCTTCTTTCACACATTCAGGCTCCTGGATTGATCCCAGAGCCACATAGTTCACTCAGTGCCTCCTCTCCAGAGCCTCCTACTCAGGGATGGTACCACCCACAGTGGCTGGAGCCTCCTATGTGAATTAGCAATTATAAATTACCCAAAAAAATATCCACACGTCAATCTGGTTGAGACAATCTCCAAATTGAGAGTCCCTCAGGTGACTCTGGACTGTGTCAAGAGGATACCGGAAGTTAACTAAAAGACTTCCTCTCTTGTCAACATGTTTATATACATAAACATATCACCTTAAGGCATAGCCTTTCCTTTCCTGTTTGTCCCTAAGATCTTATGTTGATTAATGTAAGTACTGTACAACTTTAAAAGTCTCACAGTATTTTTTAAAATTCTAATTCTTTAAAAGGGAAATGATTTGAAAATAACCAAAGTCTCTTAACTGTGGGCTTTTGTAAAATGAAAAACAAGTTAAGCCGGGCGGTGGTGGCACATGCCTAGAATCCCAGCTTTCGGGAGGTGGAGGCAGGTGGATCCCTGTGAGTTCGAGGCCAGCCTGGGCTACAGAGTGAGTTCCAGGACAGGCTCCAAAGCTACACAGAGAAACCCTGTCTTGAGAAACTAAATAAAAAAAAAAGAAAGAAAGAAAAATGTATATATGCACGTATATAATAAAGTATTTATTTAAAAAAATGAAAAACAAGTTAAACACTTTCTTACTCCAGAAGGGAAGAGACAGNGCATAAAAACAACCACACTTAAGAAAAACCAAAATCCAGCAGTATAGATCAAATTCTGAGCTCCATATCTGACATCTGGGATTCATCATCTTACAGTTCATTCATCATTTTACAGTTCATTCATAATCTTACAGTTCATTCATAATCTCACAGTTCATTCATAATCTTTCAGCTCCAAAGGGCTTGGGCAGTCCCACTTCTTCAACTCTATCCTCCGCACCACACACAGCTTGTCTCCTAGGCTCAGGTCCACATCTGTCACTGTCCTTGGTGGTCATCACATGGTCCTAGCACGTCTAGTATCCTGGGGTGTCTGCTGTAACTGGGTCTGCAACTTCACCAATGTGACTCCTGGCCCCTCGTCGGCACTCTGACCCTGTCACATGGTGTCCAGTCTCAGGGTCTCCCTGCAACCCCTTCTGCCCTGCAGCTTTCATCTCATCGAAATGTACCACGTGGGAGACTCTTACCCATCACCATGTTCTATTACCAGCTTGAGATACAGCCTTCCTTCTCTTGGGCCACAGCGTCTGCGGGCTGGCCCTAGAAACACACCTCCCAGAAGATGATGGCACAATGATGTTGATCTTATATTAATCGAAGCTGATTCTTCAGCACTAGATAGCCAGTATCTACAAAGTCTTTAAAAATATCACATGACAGGCTCTGAAGCTTCACAAGCAAGGGCCTCCAATGTCTGCACTTCTCTCGGCAGGCATTCCTGTAACACAAGCTCCCACAGAAGAGCCCACTAGGCTCTGAACAACGGCTTTTCCAGCTCGAAGCTCCAAAATCCTTCCACAAACCTGCCCTGAAAACAACATGGCAAGCCCACCACAGCAACACCGTCTGGTATTAGTCAAGGGTGCCTACAGAAACATAAACAATAGAATGAAAATTTCACACACAGAGACACACAGGTACACACACGCACATGCACACACACATACACACACGCTCGGTATGTGTGTTTATTAGATTGCCTTACAGGATATGGTGTAGACAGCCCAACAACGTCAGTCTCACACCAGTTCTGACCGGAATGCTCCTTGAGGGAGGCGGTTCTCCTGGCTCACCATGACACATGTACTTCATTCACAGAGGATCCCGTGGTGAAGAAATTCCTGGCCTGGGACAAGATGCTGAGAGTGTCTGATAAGGTGCGCTGAGCTGGGCTCCAGATCCTGTCCTNCCTGAGGAGAGACCTCCCTGGCCCACAGTCCTCTGTCCCTCCACAGTTCTCTCTGAAGCCACACAGTCCTGACCCTTGATATCCTGCCAGTGTCTCCCTTCAGGGCCCAGCTGTGTCTTACAGAGTGCACAGGAGACCCGTGCCTCACCGTGGTCCTGGGGATCTGAGCCCACAGTCACCATCTTACCCTGGGAATTGCTTCTTCTCTTCTCACAGTTCTCTGGGACCCTTGGTTCCCGACGGGCAAAGACCTCCTTGTCCCTGTTGTCCTAGGGCCCCCCTCAGAACTGCCCCAGAGGCAGCCATGCTGGAGCAACAAAGGCCTCCTCCCTCTGGCCTGGCCCACCTGAAAGCCCCTTTCACCTTCCTCCCTGACTCCAGCAGGCACCCAAAACTCGAGGCTCCTCTCTGAGCCTCATGTCCCCCACCTCAGCCTCCCCTTCCCTGTCCCTCCATTCTCCCTCTCCAGGGTGTGACCTCTCCCTCCCTGTCTCCTCTCTCCATCAGTACCTCCTGTCTATGGTCATAGCTTATTTCAGCCGTGCAGGGCTCTTCTCCTGGCAGTTTAGGCCAATCCACTTCTTCCTGGCTCTGTGAGTATTTTGCCTCCTCCTATTGGTCATTGTCCTCAGTCCTGTGTGTGTGTGTTGGGGGGGGGTGTCACAAAAAGTGGACCTCTGGCCTGTCCTTGTAGCATAAATATCCTTAAATTTTTTTTTTTTAACTAACACCAGCTAGAAATTTGACAAGAGCCGGAGAGATGGCTCAGTTGATAAAGTACTTGCCATACAAGCATGAAGACTTGTTTACATTTTTAGTACCCACATGAAAGTGGTGGGCCAGGTGCTTGCAATTCCAGTGCTAGGGGGTCAAGTGAAGGAAGATCACCTGGGGATCAGAGCAGCCCCGTAGCCTAGCATGTGAGACTGAGGTCCCAGTGAGAGACACTGTCTCATGAAACAAGGGAGACAGCTCCT
>LZPO01097162.1:2499-9999 GCA_001675575.1 Neotoma lepida | reverse complement strand
CCATGTTAACAGCCAAGTTCTGGGTAGAGGATTATAGCCTCACTTCAGGGGTTAGGGCTAGGATTCNGCACAGAGNCTCATCAGTCAAGATGTTAACATGTTAGTGATGTTTATGGCATGGCTAGAAGTCCAGATTGTAAGCAACCAGTGAGGACCTTAGTTCAAAGCCACATTCTGAAAGTGGGGCTCAGGTGATGGCTATAAAGTGGGGTGCTGGGCCTGACCTTAGGAAGATTAGGTGAATTCAGGAGTCAAGGTTACCAAACATTGAGAATTACAGTTGGGCATGATGCTTCAGGGTTCAGATCAAAAACCAGGGTTAAGGGGGTGGAGTGATAGCTCTAAGAGCACCTGCTGCCCTTTCAGAGAACAAGGCTTGGTTCCCAGTACCCATGATGGGCGGTTCACAACAGCCTGAAAGTCCTTCCCAGGGGACCTGATGTTCTCTTCTGGCTTCTAAAGAATCGAGTGTTAAAAACCAGAATTGCTCCCTGGTAGAGCCTCCATGTGTCAGGCCCAGCACGTGACCCTGAGCACCACAGAACAATAGACAGAAGAAAGAAGGGTTCGAGATAAGTTCCCATTTGTCAAATGTTCTAACCTCTAGTTAGGATTGACTTTGGACATAACTCTTGTTCATGCTTGAAGAATTGCATGCATGAAGTCTGACATGGCCTCCCACTTCCCACCAGATCCTGGTGCCTGAGGGAGACGCTCTATGCCAACATTAAGGACTGCTGGGGAAAGGAGAGAGGACTGCCTTCCACAGGAGACTAGAAGAACCCAGACTCTTCTAGAAGGAGTGGAATGGAATCACCACACTGTGCTCCTGGGAACAGGAACACATGTAGGGGCTCTGGAGGGGAAATAAGAAATCAGGATTCCTCCAGGGCTCATTCTACTCAGTGGCACCATCTAAATGTTTTCCCACATGTCCTCAGTCCCTTCTCCCCCAAGGTAGCAGCCCAGTGGTTTCCTATAATGATCTCCACAGTCCTGGGCCATTTGAAGGAGGCAGGCACCTCAGGGCTCAGATGAGGAGGGATCTACCTTCAAAATACAGTATTTGATCTATATAATTGTAATAATTTTCACACATCACAATTTTTATTGTGTTATTAGTATACATAACAAGTTTTGTTATATTATTAATAAATAAACTTTATTGTTTTGTTACATGTTGACTACAGAATAATTAGCATATTAGTTTTATGATGGTTCCAGTTTTGAGAGCATGCTGCTCCTGCATTTTATCATAGCTCTTATAATGTTTATATATCCATAACTATTTTCACTCAATGGAGAATTTTTACCTTTTAAAAGCTATTGTACTTAGGTGTCTGTTTGTCTTATAGCTGGGTAGCAGAACCCTAGATCTTTGTGAATATAAGTTTTTATTTATTTTATATTCAGTCTCCATTGTTGAATGTGAACATTTAGCTGTGATACTTTAACTTGCTTGGACATGTTTGTATATTACTTTAAAAAGGGTATGTGTTTGTAAGAGCATCCATGTTACAAGGTCCTTCCTCTGGGGACAGACAATAAAGGTTAAATGTGTTTCATGTTCTATAAGAGCATGTTACTAAGACCTCTGTTTTTTCTTTGTGTGTGTGTTATGCATTCGGGATGTCTTATGTTCATCTATGTGTAAATCTGTGTATATGTGAGGGTGTACGTGGGGGGGTGGAGGTTTGAGGTTGATTTCTGGTGTCTTCCTTGATGGCTCACTACCTTACTCATAAAGGCAGTTTCTCCCTTGAACCCAGGGCTCCCCAATATAATGAGTCTCTCCAGCTTGCTCTGAGGACACACACTGGCCCCATCTGTTTTCTGTGAGCCAGATCTACAGGAGAGCTGTTCACCTAGCATTTACACGGTGTGGGGATCTGAACTCTGGTCTTCAAGCTTGCTGCTTGCACAGCAAGCACTTTAACCACTGAGCCATCTCCTGATCTCTGCTACTCTGATTTCTCAGATGCCTTTCTCTTGGGTATCATTTGTCTGAAGTGATGGTGTTCGCATTACTGATATCAATGAAGAAAATGAAAAANGATTGGAATTTCCTACAAGGGTGGAATGACACAGACATGTTAGCAAACGAGGAAAGATCTTGTATGTACANCTGTGCACATGTGTGCTGTTTGTTTATGTTTATGTAGATGTGTACACATGCCTGTGGGTGTGTGTGCACACATGTGCAAGTAGAGAGCAGAAGTTGGCAGCTGGTCTTTTCCTCAATCGTTCTACACATTATTTTTTTAAAGATCTATTTATCTTTATTTTGTGTGTGTGAGTGTTTTGCCTGCACGTATGTATATACGTACCATGTGTGAGCAGTGCCCACAGAAGTCAGAATAATTCATTGGATCACCTGGAGCTGGAGTTATAGATGGTTGTGAGCTGCCGTGTGGATGCTGGGAACCAAGGTCAGGTCCTCTGCAGAAGTAGGAAGTGCTCTTAACTGCTGAGCCTTCTTTCCATCTTTTTTTTTTTAAGACAAGGTTTTGCATTGAAGCTGGAGCTTATTAATTCAGCCAGACATGGGGACCAAATATTCAAACATATGAGCCTATGGGGACCCTTCTCATTCGAACCACTGCAGGCTTCGTGGTTCCAGTCCTCCATGGTGAAAGACAAGTATAAGGACTTCAATTCAAACCCCAGAACCCATGTAAAGATGGGAACAGCAGCACATGTTTGTAACCCCAGTGCTCCTGTTGGGAGACCAGAGAACTCCCAGAAGCTCACAAGCCTGGCATCATCGGTGTTAAGTAACAAAGCAAGCCTGTCTTTAACAAGGCAGGAGGTGAGGATAGATACTAGAGGCTACCCTCTGACCTCCACGCATGCCATGGCATGCATGNACCTGACCTTGTACTCATTAACCTGCACACACGCATACATACAAACATCATGCACACATCACATGCACAGATATTTAAAAATCATCTTGATTAAAAAATAAGTATTATCTATACCAAAAAGCATTCACTTTATTTTGATAATGTTTGGGAAATTTGTATGACCATTGTAATTAACTACAATGATTGATACAACTAGAATTGATACAACTAGAATCACTTGGGAAGGGAGCCTCAGTGAGAGACTGTTTATGTTGGGTTAGCCTGTGAGTGTGTCTATGGAAGACTGTCTTCACTAAATTAATTGCTGTGGGGAGACTCAGCTCATTTTGAGCTGCAGCATTCCCTAGGCAGGGCATTCTGAACTGTATATGAAAACACAGCTGAGCATAATGAAACAAGCAACTGAACGTACATGCATTCCCTTCCTTCTACTGTTGACTGTGGACATGGTGTGACTGGCCATTTGATGTTCCTATTGCTTTGACTTCCTTGCTATCGGTGACTGGAACTCGGAATTGTGGACTGAAATAGACCCTTTCTTCCGTAAGTTGCTTTTGGCCAGGGTAGTTGATCTGCAACAGAAAACCATGGAAAACTAGGGAAGCCATGTAGTTAGCACCCTGCTTATGATGGGGAACAAACCTTCCTGGACTTATCCCAAGCAATCCAACCCAAACCCATGCATGCTCCAGGAAGCCACTAATCTGCCTTTTCTGATTTGGGGTTTGAATTGTCTTTTCCTAAGTTTCCTAAAATCAGAATTATGTAGCACTCTCTTAAGTCTGTACTTTGTGGTCCACCTAAGTGCTTTGTTCAGACTTNTTAATTTCAAAATAATTATAGATTGCAAGAAAATTGCCAAGACAGTACATACAAGTTTCATGTGCCATTCACCCAAATCCTTCAATTATGACATCTTACAAAATGACTCAAAACACAACTCTTACCTCCAAGAAAATAAGAGATATTTTGTGTGTGTGTGTGTGTGTGTGTGTGTGTGTGTGTGTGTGTTTTACTGGGAGTTGAAGCCAGGGCCTCCCATGTGCCAAACAAGTCCTCTCTCGTTGAGCTAAATATCCAGGCTTGAGAAGGCTAATCTTGCTGTGATTGCACTGAGAACAGGAAAGCACACTTCTAGGCATGTCTATGGGCTGTTTCCAGAGAAGCTAGGGGCATATGTGATGGGAAAAGACCCAGCCTGAATGTAGGAGGCACCATACTGTAAATCAGACAGATTAGAGTGGGATGAGGTGTCAGTGAGCTCACTCCTAAACAAGCCACCTATTGAAAGTGTCAGCATCTGTGGGCATGAGACTCCAGATACACTCTGTCTCTGCCTGTCTCTCTGTCATCTCTGTCTCTCTTTCTCTCTGTCTCTCTGTGTGTATGTTTCTACATTTGCTTGTGTTACAAGTCTTACTTACTCTGTCAGTAAGTACAGAGTGATCGGTGCATGCTTGTGCTTGGCTCCCTTTCTCCTTTGTATACAGTCCACGATCCCAGCCTAGGGAATGGTGCCACCCACAGTGGGTGAGTCTTTTCACCTCGGTTTTCCTAATGAGCGTCTTGCTGACCCTCTTTACTTTTGTTTGCTCATGGCTGACACTGTGACCCAGCTGTTCCCTTCTCCACTCCTGTGACCTCTGACACATGCACCTCCAAGACACTTTCTCCTAGTTGTCCAGCATCCACACTATTAATAATTTCCTTTCCTATTCATCCATGTAATGTGTTAGCTCATCTTAANTCATGGCCTCAGAAACTGCTCTTGTCCCTCTATTACTTTACTTTTAATTTTATTGTAGCCTCTAGATTTCCCTTTACAATTGGAAAGAGGCCAAGTATATGCCTGGATTCCAGAACTCAGGAGATGGAGACAGGAAAGCTGTGAGTTCTATGCTATCTATCCTAAGCTACACTCGGTATCCCAGGCTGGCCTTTGCTATAGACTGAATCTGAGCCCTGTATCAGATAACCAAACCAAACCAAACTGAATAGAAACAACCCCTACAGCTCCCAACAACCTTCCCCCAAATAAAACTCGAATGAGAGGTTGTGGTGACTGAAATAGGCGATGTTGGGAATTACCCAGGGCCATTTTCAGGGAGGTCCTTCTGCTGATTCACTTTTCCTTTTCAAAACAACTTATATTTTATTGATTAAATTATGTGTATATGTGTGTCTTGTGGGGGTACATGTATGTGAGTGTAGGTATCCTTGGAGTCCAGAAGGGGGCGTTAGATCCCTTTGACCTGGAATTACAGACAGTTGTGAGCTGCCATATCAGTGCTGGGGACTGAATTTAGGTCCTCTGTAAGAGCAGCCAGTGCTCTTAACCACTGAGCCACCTCTCCAGCCTTCACTTCTCCTTTATGTAGGAGATAGGGTTGTTTTCCAGGAACTCATGGATTTTTTGTTTTTTGCTTTTCTTTTTTTAAAGACATTAAAAACCTACTCTGGGTTTTTTGTTTTGTTTTTGCACGCCTGGATTTCCTCCCTCAATCGCTTCTCCTTATGTCTGGGTTCAAGTTACAGTCTCTTGTGGAGCCTCTTTATTTTTCTTCTTTAAAAAAAAATTGTGAGCTGGGTGGTGGTGGCACACACCTTTAATCCCAGCACTTGGGAGGCAGAGGCAGGCGGATCTCTGTGAGTTCAACCTGGTCTACAGAGTGAGTTCCAGGACAGCCAGGACTGTTTCACAGAGAAACCCTGTCTCAAAACAAACAAAAAAAATTATATATACATACATATATATACACATATATATATAGTGTATATGTGTGTGCAAGTGTATATGCTTGTGTATGTGACACTTGTCTGTGTGCCGCATTTGCATGTATATACATATGTATGGTATTTGCACTTGTGTGCATGTGTGTGAATGTAACTGTGCACTCATGTGTGGGTGTGCTTGCCACCATGCACCAAGGAGGATGTCAAGTACCTTCCCTTGACACCTGCCTTCTTCCCATGAGACAGGTTCCCCCAATGAGCCTGCAGTTTGTCTCCTGTCTCCACCTCCCCCTGCACTGAGGTTATGGGGCATGCACAACCACGCCCATCTTTCTACTTGTTGTTAGTAGTTGATCTCAGGTCTTTGTGCTCCTGTAGCAAGAGCTCTACCCACGGAGCCATCTACATGCTTTTCTACATGAAAAATATTCTAATTTGGAGGCTGGGGATGTGGCTTCATTGGTAGGGTAAATGTTTTCCCAGCATGCACGAAGCTCTGGGTTCCAGGCCCAACATAGCAGAGACTGAGAGTGAAGATCCTTGCCTGCCTGCAAGGTCGATACGCAGGGGTGGAGGCAGAAGGATTCTCAGTTACATATCCCGTGTGAGGCCAGCTTAGAATATATGAGGCCCTATCTCATTAAAAAAAAAATAGACAAAGAAGTAAATAAGGTAGGAAACCTCAGGATTCCCTTTTAAGAGTTAATTCTGTTAAACAACAGTGAGCAGCAAACAATTTCGATGGACAGGATTAGAGGGCTCGAGAACAGGAGATGGTTCGTCTTTCCTGTAGTGTCCGACAGGAAATGCTTCGTGGTTTCTTTAAAACAAACAAGTAAACGACATGATATGGGAAGGCTCACTGGATAAGGACTCTTGTCGCCAAGCCTCACAACCTGAGTTCGATCTCCAGAACTCACGTGGTGGGAGGAGAAAACCAACTCCTGAGACCCCTGAAAACTGTCCTCTGACTTTCACATGACTGTAGAGGCATATGCGTGCGCACACACACACACACACACACACACACACTATATATATATATATATATATATATTTAAAAATATAACATGAGAAAGAAGTGAAGAAGATACACTTAAAATAAATAAATAAGAGGCTGAGGAGATAGCTCAGCAGTTAAGAGCACTGGCTGCTCTTCCAGAGGACCTGGGTTCAATTCCCAGTATCCACCTGTAACTCTGGTTCCAGGGGATCCAACATCCTCTCCTGGACTATGTGGGCACTGGGGCGTGTGATGCGCAGTCATCCATGCAGACAAAACAGCCATACACAAAAAAGAAAAATGAATGAATAAATAAACTCAGATTCTACAGAAAGATGAGAGAATAGGCTATTGACAAAAGAATATTTATTAAAAATATGTGCTCTTTCAGAATATATCTTTAGATCAAAGGAAGGTAAATAACTATCATTTGTTCACAACTCAGTAATAGAGTAAATTTCAAACAAGAATTTATATTTACATGAAACAAGTATCTATAAGTAGAATCTAAAAACCCACAAGGCATGGTGGCACACACCTGTAATCCCAGCTCTCGGGAAGCAGAGGCAGGTGGATCTCTGTGAGTTTGAGGTCAGTCTGGTCCATGAAGCAAGTTCAAGGCCAGCCTGGGCTACATAGTGGGGCTCTATCTCAAAACNAAACAAATAGATAAAAACCCCGAATCTTCTCTTAGAGAATATTTACACATAGGAAAGTTGTAACATCCATCACAAAACTGCAATAACTGCATGTTTTCAATCCACAATATCTCAAAACTAAATAATTCTATGATAAACATTTGTAGACTCCAAATAAAATATCAAATATATTAAGGCTTTCTATTCCAAATATATGGATTAAATACTATATTTTGAAGGTAGATCCCTCCTCATCTGA
>LZPO01097161.1:357101-380388 GCA_001675575.1 Neotoma lepida | reverse complement strand
GAAAGCCAGGACTTCTGGTCTGAGCTTGTTGGATATCTCTGGGCAAGCAACTGAATGGCTTTAACTGACTGTCTCATCGACTTATATCACTAGGCCCTGTGCAGAACTCATGTGACAATATTCAGGAAGACACTTTGCAAAGAATGTCATGCTCTACCAACACTNGTGATGGCCTCCTNTGAGAAGGCAACAGGCGAGAGAGGCTGAATANCTTGAAGGGTGATTGAGCCCTGATATCTGTGGGAGAAAAGCATGCCAACACAAGGGCAGGGCAAACCCCCAGGCCCAGAAACAGCAGAGCAGTGGGGAGAATAAGGAGGCCAGACACCACCGGATGCTCAAGAGAGGAAGGGAAACAGCTTAGAGCACTTGAATAAGACTTGGAACTGCATTCTGAGTCAATTCCTGACTGTTACATTACAATTCATTGTATTGTGTTACATTATCTTGGCTTCATTGGCCTAATTTTCCTTCCCACTGCCCACCTTGTCCTCTTGTCTCACTATTATTTTATTGTGTGGTAGGTACAGCAGGTAATACTTTCCTTAAAGAGTGTTGAGTTTCAATGGGGCAGATTCAGTTGACTGGNGTAGACCTTTAGTCCTAACAAGGCTTGTGTTTAGGTTTGGTTATGGGAGCTCCGATACATTCCTTCCTGTCTCCTTAGGTATGGCCTTCCCATGGTTCCAGGCAGGTGATCTAGAGTACAGTAAAGTCCCTTTACTCCAGCAGGGAGAACACTCAGCAATGTGGCTCTGCCATCTCCAGATTCTCACTGCTCCCTTCCATATTCCCAGTAGCTGTTCCCGGTCCAGCCTCAGTAAACACACAGCTTAGTATTTACTCAACTCCATGGCGACGGTTCAAAGATTTCCCACTTGCCTTCTCTGCTCAGAACAGTCCTCTCTCCAATACACTTCTCCACGNACGCTAACAATGTCAACATGCCTAGTTCTGACCCGGCCTCTGCTCTGCTCTCACACCCTCTGTTCCCTGTGCCATGGTTCAGAAGGCACTCTCAGACAGAACGTCAGAGCAAATGTGATCCTTATTTGTATCAAACACCTGCACTGGGTGGTGTTCCATTCTTGAAAAAGTTGCTTCATATATTAGGTCTAATTTTTTTAAGAAGAGAAAGCACATCCAACACTTCATTGCACCATTATATCTGGGNTTGGGAATCTGATTCCTTTTAGAAGGCAACGTTGTGTAGAGGAGATTACAAAATGAACTACATACCCTAAGACCACAAGTTTAAAAAAAAACTGATGGAGAATTTTTTTGAAGCAGAAAATGTTGATATTTTGACACCTGTTAAACACCTGTGCCAATGTGGCAGCACCGGGAGTAAAATGTGTGCCTTCAGATAAAACCCACAGAGCATGAGGCCTGCTATCCTCGGTGACACCAGGCAGAAGCAGGCAGTCTGGAATGCTCAGATGGAAAGCACAGCAGAGACAATCTCTAAAAGCTCCTTCCACAGTCAAAGCTGTGATCATTGCACTGACTGGCCTTCTCATTTGGAATACCAGCCATAAAACAGAAGAGCACAAACGTGTGGCCTGGACCGTGCTTGGAGGGACTACACTCAGGTCTTGAATCCCTTTGAGATGACGGCAAATCCTCAGCTGTGGGGCAGGAATGGATCTATTCTGCCAACAAATGCAGATCTAGGTGGCTACAGTTTAGATATTAAATGCCTCCTTAAGACAGCTATGTTAAGGCTTGGTCCCCAGTTGGGCACTAGTCAAAGGCAGCAGAAACCTTAAAAGGTGTGCTCTTGATGGGACCATGAGACTTCAGTCTCTTCCTGACTCTTTTGCACCCAGTCCTAGATGACCAGGTGTTGTCTGTCTTGCACTCACTTCCACCATGTGTACTGCCTTGCCACAGACCCAATAACAGTGGGTTAACCAACATTACACTGAAACCTCAAAAAGTGTGTCAAAAGAAACTTTTCATAGGCTGACGATCCCCAGTATATGTTGTGGTGATGGAAAGCTGGCTAACACACAAGTTGACCTCCCAACAAACGTGACTTTCTGGCAAATGCTTGCCTTTGGCACAGGAATGGGTCTAGGTGGAAGAGAGGCAAGCAGTCCTTCTTGGTTACCTAGCTTCCATGGCATCTCCCATCCCACAGCCTGTGGGTTGCTTGTAAACATCACAGCTCGACAGTGAATAAATTTTATCAGCCCTAATAAAAAGTCAAAGCCAAACTCAAGCCTATCGCTGTGAAGGTCTACCGGGCAGATAAAGACCTCAAAGGGCTGACCCTTCCTAGCCCTAGTACAAGCTGCCACTTGCCCTGCACAGGAGATCAGGGCTCTGGTTTCTCGGGTAGCTTACATTCTAGTGACCTTCCTCTGCCTGGTGCGGTCTCCATCCATAGCATAATAACATTTGGAACTTACAAAGGGCTACAGTGGAGAAGTAGAGCGAGCCTCAAGATTTCCGTGCAAAGCCTACATGGATGCATATTAGTAGTGCCTCCTGCCTTCTCAATCCAGACAAAGGTTCTAGATTCAGGTTCTAGATTCATTTTCCTAAATATTCAGAATCCTAACGGTTCAGGATTCTGTAACATGTAAGCAAAGCCCACAGGCTCTGATGGCTTCATGCAAACACAAGGAATGTGGGGTGTATGAACATACCCCATTTAAAGACTCGTGCCATGAGATAGTGTCCCGGAAGCTCTTAGAAGCGCTCGGGTGACGATGCAGGCAGCTGTTGGGCAGACTCTGGGTGAGATTTATATGGACACTGAAATTCATGAGCCCTGAACAAAAGCAGCAGCAGCAGCAGCAGCAGCAGCAGCAGCAGCCGCAGCCTCAGCAGACTCTTGAGTTTCCTCTGCTGTTTGCATCGGAGTCCCTGGGCTTGTCGAGCGTTATTTATTTATGCAGATCATTACATTTCGGTTCGCTTTTCTTCTGGTTCCAGGTACCAGCATCNCAGTGTAACTGCCCTAATGGAAAGAAGTGGGCAAGGGTGGAATGATCCTATTACGTGCCTAAGAAAGCAGTGTGGCTGTTTTAAAGAATCCTGGAGAAAGTTCTGTTTCCGTGTCATGAAGACCCAAGTAACCAACGCTGTCGTCAAACCCCGTTCGTGAAACAATGGGAGCTGAAACAGACATTGCCAGGGAACGGCCATTCTCCACTCCACTACATTCCTGCTTGACCTACCTGCTTGTTCGAAGGCATCAGGAAACCTGACTCCAACCAGCCAGCCTCCCTGGGGACCAGGAGCCTGGCACTGAACACTCCATCTGTGTGCACACCCTGGGCCACCTGCCACGTTGCTTTCTGTCTGCTTCCCTCTCACCACCTGTAAACTCACAGAGCGTGTCCCCAGGCACCAAGCCCAGCAGAGGGAGAGAAGGGCAAAGGGCCAGTGATAAGGCCAAGGAAGCCAGCAACAAAGTGAGTAGGTGGCAGGGCTGAGCAGCTGAGGCTAGGGGGTAATGGAATTCTGAAGGAGGGAACTGCTATAATATGTCTACATTCTCAACCTTCTGCTTCATCAAACGCCATCAGCAGGCAGTGACACTGTCTCCTTCATTGCCATTCTCTCTCCCATTGTACTGAACAGCCTGGAGGACAGAGCTAAGAAGACCTCTCGCTTCCCCATGCACCTGCTGTCCATTTACCTGTTGAGTGACTCCAACAAGGGTCTCCAAAGGACACCTGCACACTAAACACCAGACCCACTCTCAAGANTTAGGTGGTGCAGATGAAGCATTTAGCTTGAAGTTCTCCCAGAATTACCTCTTGGTTCTAAGAAGCTTGCCGCACAGAGAGAATAAGAGAAAGCTGAAAATGGCCGAGTGTGGTCAACTCAGTGGTCAACACTTGCACGGCATGTTCCAAGCCCCGAGTTCAATCCTCAGCACAGCAAATAATAATAATTAACAGTAATAATAAATATATAAGACATCATTGTAAAATAAAAGGGCAAAGAAAATGCTGAGAAGCCTTTGATTTTTAGAGAAAGGCTGAGAGGGTGTGGGTAGCACATGCTGGTAGGATAATGGCAGGCAGCAGGTGGGCAGCAGGCACCGGGGCAAAGCACTGAATCAGAAGGCAAGAGACCCAGCATGCCCTTGTGCACAGTGCTTGCCGGTGCCTCCCATTCTCCGGGCCTCAGGGTCCTGCCCACCTCACAGTGGAGNCGGGGCCCCAACAAGGCTGTCGAGTACATGTCGTACTTTGAAAAGAACCAAACACGAACCAAGGAAGGCATCTCAAGACTCATGGGACTCTTGGCACAAAGGTACCCAGTGCCTAGCCTGGGTACCAGCGGAGGGGTGTGAAGAGGGTGGGAGGNCCTAGCAAAAGCCTCCGTGTGCAAAGATTGCATCCAGTGCTAAAGGGACGAAGCTGGTGGAAGACTGTCCCTGATCTTCAACTGTCATGGATGAGGAACGAATTCCCACTTCACGTGCGAGGTCCAGACCACCACTCCTGACACTTTCCTATGCCGTCAGGCCAATGAAGACCACATCTAATCTGAGGTACCAGTGGCCCAGCAGGGAGACAAGGCACCTACAGCACAGGCCCTTTCAAGTCCATTATCAGCTCACTNGGTGACAACAGAGCCAGGCCATATGGCCTCCTGAAACCAGACAATGGGGTGTGAAAGCACAAGTTACCTGGTACAGCCACAGAACTGAATACCCTGAAGACCTTCAGAGGTCTTATTTTCTTCCCAAACTGTTCTGTTCACATNACCACACAGAAACACGGAGTGCACTGACCACACCGCTCCCATGTTCACCCAGCAACGGGAAACCCGCAGAGGTAACACCATGTGCCCATATTGCATACAAGGATCTTTAAAATAATTCTTTTTTTTTCTAGAGCCATGCTGACACACTCACAATTCAACATTTCAGTGTTCCCTCCAGCTGACTTAGTTGGTGGCTGAGAGTCCAATCCCTCCACTCCCCTGAAGGCATGGGTCCGCCCCTGTGTTTTGTCTTGATGCCTGGCAGATTGACAAGCTCTATTTCCCTGTTTTCTCTGATGACAACCACTGGCATCTTCAGCAACACACCTGTGCNGAAGATTGGGGCAAGCAGGAAAAGGCAGGAGGGCAGANAAACATTCTGCAACGTAGTAAAGTCATGCACTACCAATTGTCTCATTTTAACAAAGACGCAGCTTGCAAAGAGCAAGAAGAATGCCAGAGAGAGGGACCACAAGCCATTTGTTCGGCTCAGCTCAGGGGTACTTCCACCTGCTTGGGTGTGCCATGGTCAGGTGAATTCACTGAGCTGCCCTACCTGACTAGATTGTGGCCATCAAGTATGGTGATCACCACGCCTGTCTGCCACTCATCCTGGGAGTGACATGGCCACGTCTGTCCTGCACCCACATTCATCTTCATGTGCCAATCACACTAGCTGTGGGTACAGAAAACCTACTCTTCAACCAACTGCTCATCTACAGCTGGGCATGT
The DNA here is from genome assembly GCA_001675575.1 of Neotoma lepida. NCBI lineage: Eukaryota > Metazoa > Chordata > Mammalia > Rodentia > Cricetidae > Neotoma > Neotoma lepida. The sequence continues at coordinate 374,925 of LZPO01097161.1, read as the reverse complement.
GCCAGGATCCAACAGGCTTTTCCCTCACTCTGAAGCCTGTGGTGACTCCTGAGATGCGACCCCCCTCTCTCTCTGTGTGCATGGCATAGTCTTACCCTCCCCACCACAGCCCTCCTGAAGCACAGTTGAGCTAATTCTAGGCTCCCTGCCACCCTTGCAAGCCCACGCTGCACATGCACTGACTCATGCTGAGGCGCTCAGAAGCAAGACCAGGAGAGAGGCTGCAAGGCACCTGCCGGGCACTGGGCAGCAGCTGGGGCTCCAACCTCAGGCTCACAGGGGATCCAGAGGTAGCTCTGGGGTCTCCCAGTTACCTTCACCCAATTTCCTGGAAGATGAACTCAAATGTCTGTGAGCTGCTCAGACACCAGCTTCACAATGCAGAGCCATCGAGTAAGACCCTGNAGTTAAATGTTAAACCTGTGATTATTCTTTATAATCAACACCTTCTTCAGTGAGTGGCAAAATCTTCTCATATTGACAAAACTCTGAAACACAAAAGGCATTACACCAAAAATGAAGATTATAGGTATCTAGCAGATCCAGCCAACCTGGTTCAAACACTAGTGTCTAAACACCTATTACATCCTATTCTTCACCATGTCTTTCAAATCTAAGTCATCAATGCCAAGAACCCTCAGACTATCGGAGGAGGAGGCAGACAACCCCTAACCCACCTGTAATAGGTAAGTACAGAGTTCTAGAGAGGACCCAAGCAGGAACAGTCACTTCTGTCCAGGAGGTGACAGATGGAGGAGAGCCCAGAGGAGTTGCCTTAAGGTGGCCTGTGGGCAGTGAGTCAGGTGAGCAAGGCCCTCTGGACAGAGAAGACATAGTTGTGAGGCCTATGGTTCATAAGTCTGTTTGGAGAGCATGGAGAATCAAGGCTGGGCCCGTGGGGAGCATGGGGAAGGAGGGGAATTATACAGGTGGTTAAACACAAACACTCTGATCAGTTTCTAAGGGCCCATGGAGCTCTGAGTAGGCAGAGCTGAAGGAAGGGCACAGGTAAGAATCACATGGCCAGGTTGGTAGCATCTCACCAGCTGGTCCCTTGGTCCCTAAGGATCACACTTCCCCCTATGGGTAGTCTATGTCTTCAAGAGGTCATGGATAGTTGCATCTTCAGAGCAGACAACCTTAATAAACAGGCTAAGTTACATAAGTACACCAAGTCTCTATGATAATCTCAATAAACTACCATGTAATACTTACACTGATGGCTGTTCTGAGAAAAGCCAATAAGCTAAGTTATGTAGAAGCCCTGGCCTTCAACCGGTGGGCCCGAGTAACCACAGTAACACAACAGAGTATGGTGAGAGACTGGGGCCTAGAGAGAAACTCCTCAGACTTCCCAGCTTACTTTCCACTAAGAATGGCACAACCTGGGCCGCACTGTCAGTACTAGATATCATCTCTGTACATAATGTTTATCACCATGTGACCCATGAGCTCCACTTATATCAGGAGCCAGGCCCCAGGGGAGAAAGCAGAGCCCCAAGAGCCCAGGTAGTATGCTGGTGAAGGCCCTCACTTCAAAAATAGCAGGTCTCCTCACATGCCTCCAGCACCAGGCTGCAGCCTAGCCTATGCAAACAATGTCTGTGCCTGCACCCTAGGCTGAGAACCCAAGAGCAGGTTTCCAGGGAGATGGAGATGTCACTGTGCCAATGTGTAGTGCGGAGGTGCCGTGGGTAAACATGTGTACCTGCACACCTGAGTATCTTCAACTGCAGAAAAAGGCCTCTGAGAAACCTCCCAGAGCCCTGCCCCGCCCCCAGGACTCCACCAAGCTCAAGCACAGTCCCCACTCTAGCTCGCAGCCAGCCCGTGCTCTACCCAGCTGTGAGGCAGGCAAAGGGGCAGTGCTGCCCCATGGGGACCAGGTGGGCAGGGCCCCACAGGAGTTTCCTGAATTGCACATGCCTCACTCCCCCAGCTCCTCAGCTAGTCTCACTACCCACCTCAGGTTACATAAGCTGGCTCCTGTCACCGCCAATGGTGGCTCTAAGGTTACATGGCTGGACAGGAGCCAGGAAGGCTTTACTGTTTGTTTCCATCCCCTTTAAGGGAGACTCTTCCAGGGAGACTTTCCCCAAACTAGAGCCTCTGGGGGCGGAGGGAGCACTCGCCCCACCCATCCCTTCCCAAGCTCATAGTGCTGAGTCCTCACTCCTGTAACAGCCTGACACCACCCACAGGCTCCTCCCTCATCGTCTCTGCTGAAATAAGGGCCCAAGGAGCAGTGCTTGAGCTCGGAGGCAACGGGGCCCGGTGCCATCAGCACCTCCCTTGTTCTTGTGTCTGTTTCACACAGCATTACCGGGACTCTAGGACCTCTGGGAAAGAAAAGGAGAAGGCTGCTCTCTGAGCAAGACCTTAGCTCCTAGAGGGCAGTGTCCCAAGTCAGCAGCAGTCCCAGTGAGCTAGAGGTACAGTGCAGACAAGTCACCCAGCACAGCACCCGCAACATTTTCACCATTATGCATCCTTGCTAGCAAAGCAGTTTAGGTGAAGGGGTGGCATGATGTGTTCAAGATAGTGCATAGAGTGACAGAGAAAGGCAGGAAAGGACATCACATGCCATATATCAGGACACCCAGGCCCAGAGACAAGGGGGTACAGAGGACTGGAGAAGATCCATCCCTGGCTGCCCCTTCTCTGAAGTAGCTAAGTCTTCTCTATGGGCCCNGATGGCCACGTCTGACAGACAGCCAACACAGAGTATCATGATGGAATCACTTCTGAGCACTCAAGGGGTATCTTCTGGGATCCCCTAGAGATATGAGCAATGTGTGAGAGGGAACACGCCACAGCCAGCCATTCTGGTCACAGTACCAGGACACCTGGGAATTGCTCTAGAGATCTGGAGGCATCTGGAGCCCTGAAGTTGCTGCCTAGATTCCTGCTATTCCAGAAGATGGGGAGACCTCATGGAAATCATCCAAGAGCACGGGGAGATGGGCCATCAGCTCTGCCAGGTGAAAGACTGAGTTGCTGGTGTCAGGGATGGGGAGCAGGAGGACCACTCTGCACAGAGATGGTGTCAAGGTTTCTATTGCTGTGAAGGGACACCAGGACCACAGCAACTCTTATGAAGAAAACATTTAACTGGGGCTAGCTTAAAGGTTCAGAGATTTAGTCCATTATCACCATGGCAGGAAGCATGGCAGCACACAGACATGGTGCTGAAGCAGGACCACAGAGTTCTACATCTGGATAGGCAGGCAGCAGGAAGAGAGAGTGACACTGGGGGTGGCTTGAGCATTTGAAACCTCAAAGCCCACCCCCACTGACACATCCCTCCAACAAAGGCCACACCTCCTAATAGTGATGCTCCCTGTGGGCCTATGGGGGCCATTTTCATTCAAATTGCCACAGATGGGATGCCAAGTATAGGTAAGGGAAAGAGCTGTCAGCCACTTGTGGGTGCCAGGCAAGGGCAGGAGTGGTATACAAAAGTTAGCACCAACTTGTCGGCTCTTTCAGCAAAGCTTTCTTCAACTCTGACAGAGCCAAGCATGAGCATTTCCTAAAAATGCCACTGACTACCACTGAGTCTCTCATAAGACTATACACCTTATCTGCATCTCAAATATTAAAACTTGGTTGAGCCTTGTGAGCCAATATAGTGTAAATGCATTATGGCTTACCATATGGGGTCACTGCCAGGCCAGGAGAACTGGCCCCCCAAACTTCCAAAGAAGGAGAACAGTAGGGAACAAATTCCCAGGACACCAGCCATTCCTAGGATGTGCTTAGAAAAATAAGGATTTTCCTAATTATCAAGCCATTCATTGGGCTGAAAAAAAATGGAGCTCTATTTTATATATATGTGACTGTGGCTCATCTTTTAAACATTTTATGCCCTGAATTTCTTTTAAGATTTTGTAAAGCATGTATGTGTGTGNGCCTGTATGAGTTTATGTATACCACATGTCTATAGGTNCCTGGAGAGGCTTCAAATCCCTGGAACTAGAGTTACAGAGAGTTGAGAGCTGGTAATCGAACCCAGGACCTCTGTAAGAGCAGTAAGTGCTCTTAACTTCTGAGTCATCTCTCTAGCCCTTAGCCCTGAGTCATCTCTCTAGCCGTTAGCCCTGAACTTTTTTAATTTTAGAAGTTTTATATTCTGCATTTTTATTTGGTTTGATTTTGAATTCCCCAATCCATCATGCACACTGGGAACGGGGGGGAGGGGACAGCAACTCTTTGGAAGTGGTTGTCACCAGGAAAGAAGAGGAGCCCCGTGGACCTAAGGCAGATCATGAGGTCCATTACTCCCGACAGAGCCTACAGGTGTGTTTCCCCCCTGTTTTGGTATAGCCCACCATAGTGGTTTGAATAAGAATGGCCCCCATAAGCTTATATTTTGGATACTTGGTCCCCAGTTGGTGAAAATGTCTGGGAAAGATGAGGAGGTGTGGCCTTGTTGGAGGAAGCACGTCATTGGGGATGGGCTTTAAGGTTTCAAAGGCCCACGCCATTCCCAATCTCNGTCTCTCTGTCTGTCTGCCCCTCCCAACCCTGCCTCCTGATTGTGGATCAAGATGTAGGCTCTCTGCTGTTCCTGTCGCCATGCCTTGCTCCACCATCATGGACTCTGGCCTTCTGAAACCACAAGCGCCAATTAAATGCTTTCTTCCATAAGCTGCCTTCATCACAGTGTTTTCACAGCCATAGAAAAGTAACTTAGGCACCTACCCAAAGCATCTTTCTTAACCAGAACAATACCAGCTTCTCTCACCCAATACCTGCTCAGCTCACTGAAGGCAACCTGCAAAACATAAAATCTAGGCCAGGAGTAGTGGTGCACACTTTTAATCCCACACTCTGGACGCAGAAGCCGGAAGATCCCTGCGAGTTTCAGACCAGTCTGGTCTGTATAGGGCAGTGGTTCTCAACCTCCCTAATGCTGTGACCCTTTAATACAGTTTCTCATGTTGTGGTGGTGACCCCCAACCATAAAATTATTTCCATTGCTACTTCATAACTATAATCTTGCTACTGCTGTGAATCATAATGTAAATATCTGATATGTAGGATGTTTTATATGCAACCCTTGTGAAAATGTTGCTTGACCCCCAAAGGAATCTCAACCCATAGGTTGAGGACCACTGGTATAGGACAGCCTAGGCAGCCAGGGTTATAGAGTGAGACCCTGTTTCAAAACAAAACAACAAAAACTGAAATAACACAGGAAGAGAAGCCCCTTCTCTAACACATCCTGTGTGCAGCTTCATGTCTACCTCTTCCCCATGGGTCTGCTTTCCTCCTGCGGTGCCGATCGACCCATCATCCTTCCAACCTTAGATCATGGTGTTCCCTTGCGACTATGCATTTTTCCGAAGTGTTCCTAAGGGCTTGACTGCGTCTGACACAGGAGTGACTCATTGCCCATGACTAGTGGTTTCCAAACGTTCGCCTTTATAAATAACATTGGAATGAACATCCTTGCAGAGGAATCTCTACCTGCAAACTTAATTGTTTCCCCAGGATAAATCCCTAGAAATGGAATCAGCAGGATAAAGGGAGGGGACCTTTTAAAGGTTGTGGGGCAGACTGCCAAATTGCTTGGCAAGAGTCTTGTATCTTCCACTCCCACAGTTCCAGGACAGTCCCTGCCATACACCTCCACCTGTGAGGAATACCATCATCCACACCAACAAATAAAAAAACATCAGAAATCTGTTAGCTTTACAGCAGATCTTGTATCGGATTTTACACGCACCTCTGCGATTGAGATTGTCACCTTCCTAAGTCACCATTCCTCCCATTGTGAACTAATTCCTACCCTCTCCCCTATTCTTAGCTGGAAATTCTTTCAAAATAACAGGTGTTCAGCTGGGAGTGGTGATACTGCACCTTTAATTTCAGCATTTGGGAGGCTGAGGTGGGAGGGTCTTGAGTTCAAGGCCAGCCTGGGCTACATAGAAAGACCTAATCTCAAATGAACAAAAAAAAAATTGGCATATTGATTATTTTATTTGTCTTACATGTTGTTGACCATCTGACTGATGATTTCCTTTTCTGTTTTATTTCTTTATGCATACTACAGTTTATACATGCACACAGTCTTCAAATACAACAGCTGTAGACTTGAAGCTTCAGTCCCAAGTACTATGGTACTTGCTATTTCTCATCTCATCATTGCTTACTTACCTACACTTTCTTTCAGTACTTTAATCTTTTTACTTTTACACTTAAATTTTAATCCAAAGTAAGTAAAGGGAAAAAAAACCTAGGCAACAGCCAAACTCGGGAAGTGCCTGGGATTAAATTTTAATCCTAGTTATGGTTAAATATCAACTAAATATATTAAACTATGATTTCCAGGCTTTCTAGTATTTTCCATGATAATATTATTTTCACCTCAATGTCAAAATGTTCAAATTATTATAAANATATATTTCAATATCTGATCATCTCCCTAGATTCTGGCTGGAAATTATATTAAGTCTACAAGTTATTGGGGGAAAACTGAAATATTGATGGTGTTGACTACTCTCTTGATGGAACATCTAAACATCTCCATATACACAACTGCTGGGGTTTGCTCCTAGTACAATTGTGTTATGTCTTTCACACTAGTTCCACAGATTTTCTGATTCTCATTCCTAGATGATCCAGCTTTGATCCTATCATGAGTAAAAGTATTTCCCTGGCTCATTTCCTGAGTATTTTCTAGGTCCAGGGCTGTGCCAGGCAACTATGCAACTCCCACCAAGCCAGTCCTGGCTGGTCCCAAGGCTTTTACTGAGTGGGTCACCTCCAGCACCTCCCTAGTGCTTCAGCCTAGTTTTTTATTTTACTTTCTTACTTAGAGCTTTGTCCAGGCTGGTTCAAAAACTAGACTCCTGAGTAACAAGGACACAGGCCCTCACCACCAAGCCCCACTCAGGATACCTTTAGCCTGGACATGATCCACCTTCGTTCCTCCAGACATAACCCTGCTCTGTAGCCAGATCTTTCTCCCAACTGCAAACGTGCCGTGTGCTTCCTGACTTGGAAAAGGCTCCCCTTTCCCAATCTGAGCCCACAGATCCCACTGGGTTTGCACCCTGTGTACAGTATAAGAGAGTGCCCTCCATGCAGTGCCATTGTAGAGGTGTGACCTCCCCTGCCTGTCATGGCTGCAGCAGCAGTGTATATAGGAAATGGATCAGGGCAGCAGCAATGTGCACCCAGGTAGGAGGAGTAGCTCCCCCAACACACTCGAGTCAAAAGGAAGACAATCAGGCACTAAGGACAAAGGAGGGCCTATGGCTTCTGCCCAGTGAGCCAATGGGAGTGTCTGTCAGCCAGGCCAGTCACATTCCTAGGATCTCCTGACAGGTCTCAGGCTCCTATCTCCCAAGCGAAGGTTGGAGCCCGTACTTGGAAATCAAGTCCCCATGACCATGGCCCAGACTTGCCTGGGTGAAGGTTGTGTCTCTCACCCCAACAGAAGAACAAATCTGCCTGCAAAGCTTGTTAGACCCAGACAGTCCCACCCAGACCTTCTGAGTCAGCCTACAGGGTAAGGCCTGGGCAGCCACAGGGCTGCTAACACAGGTCTAGCATGCAAAGGGCCAGGAAAGCCACTTTCCCAGCGCTGAGGCACAGGCCTCCTGACAGGCAGCATGCTATTCCCTTCTGTAGACTGGTGTGAGTGACTGCCACACTGACAGATGAGAAAGCAGAGATGGAAGTCTCACGCCCAGGGGCCCAGGCAGGGAAGACCTCAAACAGTTCACGGTATTTGAAAATCCACCCTTTTCTGGCCTAGCTAGACCTCCAAAGGTCCTGTGATTCCCAAGCATCCATTTCTCACAAATGTCTAAGTTGGTCCTGAGCCTGCAGAAACAAGACATCTTCACTGACAGAATGGACTCTGGTGGTGGTAGATCCCTGCAGTCCCTGGTGTCCCATCCTGTACCACAACAAGCCAAGTCACCAGCTTAGCCCCACTGTTCTGAGCCATTCCTATCTTAGTGATTCTGGGTCACAAGGACCCTCTGTCACGTTCCTACCTATGTGGACATTATGGCTTTCTTGGGCCCATATATTTTTCTCTTCAAGACCCTCTTCCTCCATTAAAATAACAACAACTGACTAAAGCTTATTTTACTATTGAATCAGTATAATATATTTTAATATTAATATATTGATTATAATTATTATATAATTATAAATTATATATGAATTATAAATACAATTATTATAATATTAATATATCGACATTGTATATTAAAACATTTTCTTTAACCCAAAGGTCACATTTTCCTTCTGATTTGAAAAAAATCAGACATTAAAACCCTTTGATGGGCCCCTAAAACTATGGTGGTCCTTTGACACTATGCCTCCCTGTCTATAGCTAGCCCTTCCTGACCATGATCCCCCATGGGATCTTAGGGACATCCCAAGTGGAAGGCCCAGCTCAAGCATGGGTCATGCCCACATCTTAGACCCATACATCCCTCAGAACCCTCACTTCTCTCTCCTGGAACCTCACTGCACATAAGTGACAGATTCACTGAGTTCATCCCAGGATCCTCAACGGCTGTGGGCTGAAGAAGCCCTGGACAGATGAAGAGAAGTAGCTTTCCCCGGTGGAATTCATGCACCAGTTGCAACAGTGGAGATTTGCTTAAAGGAATTTGTGCGAGTCAGTTTTCTTTGCTGTAACAAATACTTGATAGAAGTCAATTCAAAATGAGCATTTAAACTCACAAAAAAACCATGATGACTGATCCTGGTGCTCTGGACCATGGTGGTGCTGGGCTCTCTGGAGCAAGGTATGGCAAAGGTAGCTGCTTACTTAATGGCGGAGGAAGGAATCAGGGTCTTCCAAAGACGAAATGACCTTCCGCTTGGTCACTGGTCATTGGTCATTGGTCAAAGATTCCACAACCTCCCAGTATCCAAACTAAATCAGTATCCTACCTGACTTCCTGGTAGCTATGTCATTCATATCCAAATTGGCTTGACACCCACTTGTATCTCAGAGCTAGATACAGGCTCATGTTCACTGAGAAACCGAATTCTGAGAGGCAAGACATACCTATAAGAGACCCAGAACTTCATAGTTAGGAAACTTGGGGCTTAGGATACAGTCCTGTCTCTAAGTGGGCAATGCAGACAGCCTGCCAATTTCTATTGCTAATACTCCATGTGGCTATGATACTTCCGTCTCTTTGGTACTGAAAATTTGCTTTAATGCTTGGGATTGTTTTTAATGCCTGAAAGCTAAAAATAAATGAAATCCAGAATTAAACAGAACAGAACAGTAACTACTCATTGGGATTTAGTCGTTCTCTTAGCCTCACTGCTTAATTTGAGTTCATGTTTGGTTACTTCTTTGAGACATTATTCTGTTCAGTCACATAGATTTTTTTAATATAAAATATTTCTATTTTAAAGAATATTAGGGAGTGGAAAGCTATACTTCATCTCATAGTTGGGGTGAAATTCCCAAATGTAGAAGTAGCATGAGTACAGCACCTCCTGGTGGAAACTATTAAAATTACAGGCAAAATTCCCAAGAGGAAAAATGAACTACGAAGGCAGCCTGCCCTCTCTGTTCTCTGGAAGCCTACAAATATGAATTTTCCAAGCACAAATCTTAATTTGTACCTGTATTTCTTATATACAAGTACTATCTTGAAAGGAAATCAATATTATATCATGTATGCAAGCGATTTTTCAAGTATGTGTGGATGTGGAAAGGATTAATAAAATACAATATCACCTATGCAATCCTGAAGATTCAGTGTCTTTCTTGTTAATGATGTCCTTCCTAACGATGGATTGTGAAAATACAGTCACTGTCATGTAAAGGTTCTCCAAATTGTTCAATGTCACATACACAACAGGGAATTGTGGCTTTGGGGCGAGTGGTCAGTTTTTAAGAAAATAAACACCNTGGCTAGAGAGGATGAACAGCTTGCTATGCAAGCATGAAGACCCGAGTTCAGAACCTTGGTAGAAGCTGAGCAGACACTGTGGCCTTTTCTAGTCTCAGCACTCAGGAGACTGGCCACACTAGCTAGCTAGAATAGTTGGAANTGGCAAGCTTGGGTTCAGCAAGAGACTTGTCTCAGTAGATAAAGTGCAGAGTGATAGAGGAGGATTTCAGGTATACATGTATGTACACAAGTGCACCCACAGGCATGCAAGTACACACACACACACACACACACACACACACACACACACACACACACCACATATACATGCCAATACAAAAAATAGAGAGAGAAACCAAACACTATGGTATATTGTATATTGATCCTTTGACACTTTTTAGAATCGTTTTCCATATGTTAAAGACTTGATCCCCAGAGAGAAGGTGATGATACTGGGAGGTAGTAGAACATTTAAGAGGTCACACTCAGTGGGAGGTCATCAGGTCACCCTTGAAGGAGATNTTGGGGACTCCTGTTCTCTTTGCTTTCTATCCTTGTGGTCAGGTCAGTCCAGCCACAGGCTCCTTGCCGTCACCATCCTACCACAGATCTTAAAGTAGTGGGCCAACTGGTCACACACTGGAACCTTCGAAGCTATGAACGAAAACAGACGTCTCTTTATAAATTGGTTATCTTGGGTACTTCCTGAAGTGACAGAGAGCTGGCTAGAAAATCTGGGAAAGGATCCAGAGCGAACTTGAAGTCGGTGAACAATCAGTAGCTGAAATGGCAACTCTGTACTAAAGACTGGATGTCCATCAAAAGAGAGAAGGACCTGTGATACCAACCCTCAGTGTTCATTTAGGAGCTGGGAGAAGCAGGAACAGATGATGGTTGGCAAGTATCTGTTCCTTCAGCTCATGGCACACATGGCAAGCAGTTCACTGGGGATAGCCCAAGGAGCCAGACGACTCAGGACACAGACACCCACAGCCATACCGCCTCATCCAGTGCCAACTCAGGATCCAACAGACAACTTTGGGCGCCAGCCACCAGATCTGAACTCTAGCCCACTCCCTAAGNCCCACCTGAGTCTCCTGGGCTGGCAACAGGGGAGTTTCATTTGCTTCCCACCTGGAGTTTCTTCACCTTAAAACATAGATCATCATTTCTATTTTCAAATGTTTGTTTTTATTTTATATGTATATGGGTGTTTTGCCTGAGTGTCTGTCCGTGCACCACATATGTGCCTAGATGCATGGAAGGCCACAGGGGGATATTGGATCCCCTGGAACTGGAGTTACAGGTGGTTGGGAGCCCCCATTTGGGTTCTAGGAATTAAACCCAAGTTCTCTGGAGGAACAGCTAGTGGTCCTAACCACGTACCACCTCCCCAGTTACCATCCTCTACCATTTCAAAAATTTTTAATTAAAGGGATAGTCATCAGATCTAACTATTCCATAAGTACATAACCAAGCTTGGAGCATAGCACTTGATCAGCCAGCAGTGTTCCCTCCTTCTGTCCTTCCCTTCAGCAGGCAAAGGAAGACTCAACAGCATTAATCTCGTGCTGCTGTGGCTTGGTGTAGTCTGTGTCCCCCAAAGCATCATGTGCAGGAGTCTTGCTCCTCAGTGCAGTGATATGGAGGGAGAGGGGCCTTTATAAAGACTGGTGCCTACTAGAAAATGATTAGGTCCTTGGAGTGGGACCTCAGAAAGGATTAAGGTAATTCTCAGGGGATCCTAGTTAGTTCCCATGAGAGTTCATTATCAAACAAACACAAGTGAGCCTGGCTCCCAAATCTCTCTTGTTCCTGTCTTGCCATATAATTTCCCCCTCTGCTGACAATTTTTCCCACCATGATGCTATCTGCCATCATGTGATACAGTCATAAAGCTTTCATGTGTGGCCAAAGGGTGTCAGAGCCGTGCTATTCAAGTCCCAGAATGACAAAGCTAAATAAATCTCTTCCTATAAAGTGCCTGGCCTTGACTTTTTTGTTATACTCATAGAAAATGAACTTGTACAAGTGTTCACTCTGGGCTTGGCATGGAGCAAGCACTACCCAGACACTAGTGCCCCAACGAATCCATACAACCCTAGGAGTCATCACTAGTCCCTTCCCAATTTTCAGGAGGAGGACAGAAGCAAGGAGACCCTCACATCTAGAGAATGTAAGAGCCAAATTTTGGACTTGGAGCTCTACTTTGAGATGGGCTGGATTTTGTCAAGTCCTGCCTGCCACCCCACCCAAGGCATTGCATGCTGTCCACTCTATTCTGACCAAGTGCCACCTGTCCGGCATCTCTAGCTACAGCGATGTTCCCCTTCACTCTGACATTTGTCACTCCTATCTGCTATTTCCATACAAGGCACAGTTTCTGCATCTCCCCACAGCTCCAAGCATCACAGCCTCCCGCAATGTGAGGAAGACGGTGAGGTCAAGGCTTCACTGAACAGCAAGGGGCCTGGCTAGAGTNTGGACTGTGAGCTTCTTGGCCCTGCCCTCCTGCCAATTGCTGAGAGAGGGGGAAGGGAGAAGTAGAAGGGAGTCTTTGCCACTACTACAGTCTGGGGCTTCAGCACAGGACAAACCACAGGGAAAAGTTCTGATACAGCCTGGAGAATAAGGAAACCCTCCAAGAGCCCAAATGTAGCTCTAGCCATATATGTATCCCAGCAAGCCATTCCTTATATTGAATGGAACACTGAGGGGTTCACAAGAACACTCCCCCCACCCCCTCGCTGGGCATTTCTGAGTTCAGAGATCACGACAAAACAAGAAGATGGAGAAGACTGGAGAGATGCTCAGTGGTTAGGAGCACTTGCTGATCTCCCAGAGGCCCTGAGTGTAGTTCCCATGACCCATGTCGGCTGGTTCAAAACTACCTGTAACCATCTGTATCTTCAAGGGGATCTGATATCTGGAGGTACCTGCACTCACATAGCATCCGTACACATACACATCAATTTTAAAATAAAAATAAAATTTAAAAAACGATGAAGAAAGTCCCTGCTCTTCTATGTCATAATGTGGACAAGTCTTGTGGCTAGGCTGTCCTTTGGTTTGCTTCTCTGTAAAATGGTGACAAATACAGCAAAGGAGAAAGCCACCCTGAAGCCCTTGTTTGCCAGCTAAACTGTCTCAGTGGTGATAAGGTGAACACCCACAGGGCATGTGGCANGCTGAGGGGCAGCGGAGTCACGTTGGGGAAGCAAACAGCCATTCTCTGGCTAGGGCTCACCACCTAAGCAACCCTAGCCAAGATACTTCCCTTCCCTTAGCCTCAGTTTCCTTCTTTCTAAACTCACAGAGTGACTGGAAGGATCAGACAAGACAGTCAAGGAGAAATTATTCAAAATAATAAGAATGATAAGCCATTCTCCAATTATTAATTATTTGAAAGCACAGGGCAGTGAGGGGTTGTACCAGGCCTCCTGAATATCCAGCTTTCACCCCCTCCTCCCCTCACCCCTCACACATGCACCCCTAAGAGACTCATTCTACGTAAGAAGAATTGAGAGAAAAGCAGCTGCTAGTGAGAAATGATTATCGTNGTTTACTTCACACGACACAACCAGTGCCCACCCCCAAATGAAAGGAAAATGGCTGTTACACAGAAATCAAATCCTACTTTAAATNTGTAAAGAGAAGGTGCCATAGAAACCTGAGGTGAAAGCTTGGATGTGGGGAGACTGAGAAGAAAGAATGAGAAGAAAGGGAGGCAGGGAGAAAGAGAGAGGGAGAGAGGAACCGAGGAAAGGCAAATCATTTGGTCAAGGTCAAATCACTCCTAGTTTCCCTTTTGTCAAAAACTACAGGTTTCCTGGACAGACCTGGTAAAAGTGTGACCTCCTGGGCCCACGCAGGGCTTATCCCCAGAGCAGGTGGGGGCTCCCCCTTCCAGTGCTCTTTCCTCCATCTAGAGGGAGCACCAGGTCATTGAAACAGTTCATCCATCAGGAATGATGTTTGCTCTTGGGGGTCAGAAGGGCCCCACCATCAGGGGCTGTCCACCTCCATCCGCTGTCTCTCACATTCCCTGGGCCCCTGACAGTGTTCCGAGCTGCTAAAAACACGGTCTTTCATGGAACCCTTTCTCAGCATGCTGCCTCCTTACCAACAGAAAATACAATTCCCCACTTAGGGAGCTCCTGAGAGCCACATGGACACCAGAGTTCATAGTGATTACATATAAAAGCCCAGTGAACAGGGAAAGAAAAAATAAGNTGACTACTGATCAATTATGACTCATGAAAAAAAATCAGCTATTTACATAGCAGTGAATTAAGTGTTGCTTCCCACCCACGCCCAGCATGGAGGGCTCCTCAGTGTTCACCTAGTACTGAGAAAGTGTGAGAACACTCACCTCACATCTCACATCTCGTGTGCCTTCTCTTTGAAGGCAGGTCCCCTGGAGACCTGATTTCCCAACCCTTGGCTTGCAAGCACCCAGAGTCTGAAGAGTTATTTGCATATGTCTTCACCTTGTTTTCCCATATGTTTCGATCCTCAGGCTGGGAGCTTCCATCTGATTTCTCTAACATTAACAGGGCTGGGACTTCAGGGCTCATGTCAAGAGGCACCTGCATAGACGCATTCAGTCCTCCCACGAATGCTGGCAGAGNTCCTAGATACTCAAGCATGTCTCCAGGGACTCTGAACAGCAGATGAGACCCTCCACGGAATGAGTAGATGGCTTCAGGCATGTGGCCTGAAGCCACCAAAACTTCCTGGAGGGCCATCTGCACTGCTGCTGAGGTTCCACCTGGATGTCTAGCCGAGGACCAGGCTTTTAGCAATCTGTCAGCCCTGCATTTCCTGCCTTCGATCTTCTTTTGCTTAGATTAATTAATACTGAATCCCAAATAACACGGATGCTGTTGACCAAGACGCATGAAATCTCAGTACCAATTCATCTCATGGGAAAGAATCTTGGAGTGAAAAAACTTAATTCAGGCAGGACACGTCAGAGGAGGGGTCTTATATACATACAGGCAATCTACATCAGGGTTAAGTACTTAGGAGGAATCGCACAACTAATTGTGAAGCAACAAAACATGGATGAAGGCGTTCACAGTTGTACCATTACTAAATGGTGAAAGGTTAGAAAAGACNTAATGATATCTATCCAAGATGGGGCTTAGAGGATGAAAGGAAGACCTATCCACAGAATGGAACTTCTCCCAGCCATGGGACTGACGCAAAGAAGAAATGTCTAATAATCTAGTAACACGCAAAAGAAACTCCATACACATCTTACTTTTGAAAAGGTAGTCCACATAACAAGACAGACATCGCCTCTGCTTAGTAAACACATCCGTGCCGCAGGATCTGCAAAAGACTGGGGTCCCCGGGCCTTGACCAAGGCAACCCAAATCTGCAGATGTTCAAGTCTCTTTGTTAGGTTTTGAATGTAAATTTTCTCCCACAAGTTCATTTGTATGAACACTTGGTCCCTAGCTGATGGCACTTTTCGGGCAGGTGTGGGATCTTTAGGACATGGGACCTAGCTGGAGAAGGTTTGCTGGAGGGCAGGCCTTCACTTACTTCCTAATTTGCGGAGATGTGAGGAGTCTCACTGTCACCATGAACACTATGAACTCTATTGTGCCTTCTTTACCACAATGAGCTGCACTTTCAGACAGTGACAAAATAAAGTCCTTCCTCTCTTGTGTTGCTTTCTCGTCAATTATTTGATCATAGCAATGATAGAAACAACCAGTACACCCCTAAATAAAATGTCAGGGCTGGAGAGATTGCTCAGTGGTTAGTGCTTGCTGGATCTGAGTTTGGTTCCCAGCCCCCACATCAGGTGACTCAAACATCACTTGCAACTCCAGCTCCAGGGTACCTGGTGCCCTTTTCTATCCTCTGAGGGCACCCACACCCAGGGGGCATACACTCACACAGACACATATACATAGCATAAACAAAAACAATTCTTTAAAAACGGCATAGGATTTGCATAGGAACTACATGTATCTTCCCACATACTTCAAATCATCTCTAGATTATTGATAACGCCTAACACAATGCAAATGTTATGGAAATAGCTGATAAGTTGTTTAGAGAACAGAGACAAGGGGGTGGGTGGAATATAGGCATATTCAGTCCAGACAAGTTNTTTTTCAAATGTCATCATNTTGCAGTTGGCTGAATTCATGGATGCAGAATCCACAGCTAGCTACCAAAGGGTGACTGTATGTTCTAACACAGTGCATTCATGGGTCTTCATATAGCACAGGTGTTTGGAAGGATGTGCCCCAAATGATAGGGAGATACTTACTCCTTTTCTGTCCCTGGGTTTGCTTGATGNTGAGACCACTGAGTCTGCCGGCAGCATCTGGCCTGGCGCCACACAAGAGAGCAGCCAAAGAGCAGCTGAGCCATGGNAGTGAGACAAGGCACAAGCCTGGGCACAACCCAGTCTGTCTGACAGGCCTGCTCAATGCAGTTTGTTCCTTCCTGGCCTTCCCTGCTTGCCCGGCCAGGTTCCCCTACCCCCTAGAGCCTCCTGATGCCTCTCTGTTCTGGAATGTGGTAGCAGATGACACTCACCTACTACAACACCTCAACCCAAAGGCCTTCCTTTTCTTGTGAAGATCATGAAGAAAACAAGATAACATGGGCCAGGCCTCAGAAAAGGGTAACTCATCNTCATAAAATGCTTGTGCACGTGTGTCAAGATCTCATCTGCAACCCAAGAGCATGCTGAAAGCATAGGAATGCAGAGACACAAAAGGAGGCAAGGAACTCATTTCCCACAGAGATTCTGGCTGACACTAAACAATGATTCAAAACTACATGGATCTTGGGTCCCCTGGAAATGATCAGTTTANAGAGAGTGACTCACCTGCCCCAGGAATAGGTCATGTGATTTCAGACCTTTAGTGGCTGAGTCTGACCCATCAGCAAGCCCTGCTCCTTCACCCTCCTTACCTCTACAGCAGTCAGCACTGCAGCTTCTAAGTCACAAATTGTGTGCACGGGAAAGACCAAAAGAGCTTCCTGGGGGACAGAGCCTTCAGAGCTCAGCAGTTAAGAGCACATAGTGCTCTTGCAAAGGGTTCACTTCCCAAACCCTCATTGGGGGCTCATTGGGTAACTCCAGCTCCAGGGGATCTGACACCCTCTTCTGGGTTCCACATATACTGCACACATAAGCACAAACACACGTGTGCACACACATACACACATACTATGAAAAGAAGAAAAAAGGTTTGCTGGTAAACACATCTTTGAAAAAATATTTATGTATTACATATATATACANGTANGCGTGTATGTATGATTAAAGCATAAAACAAGGTCTTATTGAAATAGCAGATACAGATTGGAGATGGTGCTCCAGAGTGGGTCATTGCAATGCCCATGTCAGTTGCAGAGAAGCAAACAGAACTCAAGAAATCCAGGTCTCAGCTTATGGCCTGGGAGAATGTGTGGACCCTGTGCCTACCACCTGTGCCCTTGAACATGAGTGTAGGCACTGTGCCTGGCCACAGAGCCATAACCAGACCAAGAACAGTGAACCACTGGGATCAGTTTTCAACAAGACTCAAAGCAGCACATGTGACAGGGAGCTTCTTCCCATGGTCACTTCTCTTTCTTAAGCAGCCAAGAGCCAAAGCCAGCCCTAAGCATAAAGTTCAGCACCCAAACCTGAAATGGGAATGAACAAGCTTCACAACCTGATANAGACCTGTACCTGCTCCCAGAAGGTCCCCAGGCAGCTCAGCTCACCTATATCAATAAGAGAATGATTTCACAAAAATATATACAATCCAGCCTGCTGGTGGTGGCGGCGGTGCACGCCTTTAATCCCAGCACTTGTGAGGCAGAGGCAGGCGGATCTCTGTGAGTTCAAGGCCAGCCTGGGCTACCAAGTGAGTTCCAGGAAAGGCGCCAAAGCTACACAGAGAAACCCTGTCTCA
>LZPO01097161.1:342052-348194 GCA_001675575.1 Neotoma lepida | reverse complement strand
AGTGTAAGCCAAATACAGGTCCACCCCCACCACCACCACAGTGCTTTTGGTCAGAGTCACAACAATAGAAAGCAAACCAGGACAATCCCTGGCACCATCATCACCATTGTCACTAGNGAGATTTAGTTAGAATGAGTCTCCACTGCTCCGCGGGTTCTTTTGGTTAAATGAGAGACTTGTGGTGGGGTGAAGAGACTTAAGCCAAAGATGATGGGCTTTCTCACCTAAGCTGGCAGTGGGGACATTGTGTCCTTCGGGACAATTCATCCCCAGACTCTGCTTGTGGGTTTCTGGAAGACAGCCAATNTCTTGGGTTTCACTTAGATTCAGAAAGCAGAGAGCGCACAGTCAAGCTCTCCGGATAGAGCTCTGGAGCCAGGAGCCAGCCTGGTTGTCATCCCTCAAGCAACAGGCCTGTTGCTCAGGAAAGGCTTGGTGGCAGTGGTCTAGCTGAGCTGCCTCGCTGTATGAGTGTAACGGCTGGAGTTTGAATCCCTGGCACCTATGTAAGTGCTGGGTGAGATCATGGCCGTCCCTCCTGGAACTCTAGCCCTCACTCAGAAAGCAATGACAAGGGGTCCTCCAAAAGCTGGTTGGCTGGGCTAGCCCATATGAGTCAACTCTGGGCTCAACTGAGAGATTCTGCCTCTACAGAGCACTGAAAGGAGACTCCCAAAGTCAACTTCCATCACGACCAGCCTTGTGTGGTTCCCCCATATGAGGCTGTAGCACCCATTTTTCCATTTCAGACTCTTCCCAAACTGACCTACGCTCAGTCATTCCTTAAAGTTNGCTCTGTTCCCTTCCTTCTGCTTTAGCCCCCAAGTCTCCCCTCGACCCCCAGCCCCATGGCCTTGATCCCCATGGCAACCACTCTACACCACTCTTCAGGTGCCAGCGGTGAGTGCCCTGAGCCCTTGGTCCTCCCATGATGCTCTTCTGTTTAAAACTACAACCTACACCAACTTTTTCTGATCCTACAGCCAGGCCTTGCCTGGCTGCCAAGAAAATGCCCAGAACCGTTCAGACGGACNAAACACATAAAAGAGTTCTCCAGCCTCACCGGGCCTTTCTTTGTACATTTAATTGCTTTCTGAACAGATGGACCCAANATAATGAGAAAGAAGGGGAGACCACCAGCAGTATCAACCCCAGAGGTCACTGCTACTGCTCTTCCGTTGGTGTATTTCCATTTTTATTTACTNTAAAAAGGGTTTCCAAAGTCTCCTACATGGATGAAGTTAAGGCACAGGGAAGGGAATGTACCTCAAAGGCAGAACACTTGCCTACAATACCCCAAACCGTGGCTTAATCCCCATCCCCATCCAAAAAAAAATAGTTGAGGTAAAGACAAATAATTTTATAATCTTTTTAAAGAACAACATTATACTACAAGTATTTCCCTGTGTGATAATGAAGTCCTCATAAGTCTAAATTCTTAACAACTTGCTAACATTCTGCTATGTGGCTATTTTACAATTTAGTATTTAGGATTTTACTACTGCTGTGTTTCCTGGGTATGTTACAGCATCCATTGATGGGATGTAGATGACCTGCCAGTGCGTACTTTCCAGCATTGCTTCCTTTAGGAGCTGCAGACAGGAGGTCCAGGGTGAGTTGGTATAAACGAGCCTAAGGCTCTGGTACCCACTGGCCTGAGACACGACTGTTCCTGGTTTCACTTGTCCCTGAGTGACTCCCTGCCACCCATGGCTACTCTCAGGCACTGTATATTCCCAGTTCCCACCATANCCTCTTGTGAATATGTGGGTTTGCTTCTTCATAGGAAGTTAAACAGTTACAGAAATGCGGTCATTCGTCAGCTGATCGCAGGAGAGGAGGAGTTTGCTGGATCATCTGGGTGGTCCCAACACAGTCAGAAAGCTGCTCATGGGAGAGGGGACAAATGGTGTCCTGAGAGCCTGTAGGAGACAGGAGAACTCCACTGAATACTGCCTTAGGGTGGAGGGAGGGGCCACAGCCCGGGAAAGTGGGAGTCCTAATGCGAAAAACAGTTTCTTCCCCCTTGGGCCTCCTTGATTTTATCCCAGTGAGATTCCTACCAGGACGCCACTCCCCAGAAGTATAAAAGATTGTTATTTAAAACCAGCCNTTTGAACTAGGGAGATGCTCAGTGGGTAAAGTGTTTGCTGCACAAGCGTGGAGACTTGAGTTCAGATCCTTGGCNCCCACATCACAGGACAGAGAGAGGAGGACTGTTGAGCTTGCTGGCCAACCAGCTTAGCCCAAACAGCAGAACAGCTCCAGTGAGAGCCCCTGACTCAAAGGGATAAAGGAGCAGAGAGCTAGAGCAGGACACCACGCATTTTCTGCTACTCTCCGCATATGCATGGGTACACATGCGTACACCACACACACATCCACATGCATGTCGGGCACACAAACATACACATTGCACCGCACACACTCACACCCCACTAAGTTTGTGGCAATTTATTATCACAATAGGCGGCTAATAAAACANTTATTTGGATTTCTCATCTCATTGCTGGGCTCCATGTCCCAATCCCCCCCNGCTCACTGACATGGTGTGTAGCAGTGGTCCAGCAGGCACACTGGGGTCAAATGCTGCCTGAATAAGCTTAATCATACTATTCTGTCANTGNCCCACTGTGATAGGACTCAGACTCTTAGCTAAGAGGCTCCACTTGTTCCTGCTGCTGCTGATTCTTCTCATGCTAANCACTGGTGATCTGTTCTGGAATCTTAACAACTCTTTAAATGTCTTTCCACAACGTGTAGACTTTTCCTCAATGTCCATCACAATGCTTCTGAAGCAATTTCCGTTTAGCCCACCCAAATGTTACAGGATTTATTATTAATCCTCTCCTCCCTTTCAACAAGATGTGTTCTTTTATTCGGGATACCTAAATGTCAGAATTGTGTTGGTTTTAGCCATCAATAACACTATTTTCCATAGAAAACTGTGGTTGAATGCTTAACCCTCATTGTTTCTGAAAATACTTGTTAGTTTATCCAAATGTGTNGTCAGGTTTGGGAGAATCCGGAAGGTGATTGAGGACTATACCAATAACAATAATATTACCTTCATATGGAATAATATTTAAAATAAGAGAGCTGGGTACTCTAATTATCAAGGAAAAGTCCAAATCACTACTTGTCTCTTAGGCAGAGAGATAAAACAAATGTCTATCTGATTTATGTGCTGGCCCACATAGCTCCTTTTCGCAAATGTGACTTTAAACCAGCTAATCTTTTAAAAGTCTTTACACTGACTAATTTAGAAACAAGGAGAACAAATGTGGGAGTCTAAATGTGAGGCGCTGAATAAGAGTGATAATCTCTGCCAATGAGCACGCTGCTGTGTTTCTGGTACCCAATGCCGTTCACGGTTTTCATTTAGATGGAGCTTCCCGGAGCTTCTCTTGCCTCCCCAGCACGATGTGCTACGTGACTGGAATTTAGATTTGGAAACTTAGATCTGCCCAGGATCTTGGGGAATGTACTTTCCATCCTCCTTTTCTGGAGGATAAGGGAGTGCCTGCTCCAAGCTTACCCACTGATGGCCACGCACAGCCTCATATCTGCATCGAGAGGAGGGTGTGCACAACCCGTGCCCGCCTCTTTTACAGACAGCCCACCTCCCGGTCCAGTTCTGCAGTTTGCAGCATTTCTCTGGTCATCACAAAATTTCAACAGTCAACTATCTTCATGGCATATTCTTAGCTCCTTTGATAGGAAAAATAGTATCTTACTGACTTGATAGAGTATAAAATTTTTAAAGGGAATTTTTAATCACAAAAATATTTTAATGGCCAGTATTTGGGCAGTTACTAATTTGTGGCTGAGTGACAGATAAACCGTGTTCAGAAAGCAGGTGTTTGGTACCCAAACCACACGCTCTCCTCTGAAAACTGCTTAGGCTGCTGTTCTCATCCCTGTCAGTGGAATGCTGTGGCACTAAGGTGAGAGAACGAAGCCAGTGTTTCTACAGCAAATGGTAGCACTAAAAATAGTGTCTGGAGCGAAAGGAGGATGTGGAATAATTTTTTTCATTGTTTCCATGGAAAAGCAGGAGAGGATGGTGGGTGAGTCCATGGTCTGACTGAGGAGTCCTCCGGCAGGCTTGGAGACTTGCTGAGGAGAATGGGACAACATCCGCTAACGTAGTCACTCCCTGGACTAATAACCACACCACCTCCTCCCCTTCAGAATGCCCAGGGGTCGGGGGGGGCATCTATGGTTTACTCCATGCCTGTGTTACAAATGCTCTTGACTGGGTTTTAAATCTAGTTGTCTATTGCACGATCAGCGTTGAGCCTATATGAAATTGCCTTGGGGTGGAAACCCTGCGTGGAATTGTGATCCAACTGAGTCTCAGTTTTGGGTGCACGTCAGAGTCCTCTTGCAGCTTGAAGAAGCTCTGGACTCGCCTTGGGTGAGCAGGTTTCCCTGTTTTGCCAGCCTCCCCCCTCCAAACTCTCATTCATGTCTGCCTTTATATAAAGTTCCATCTGGAAGCCAGTCCCTTNACTAGGCTCACCAGTAAGCATTGACTTGATGTTTTCTGCTTAATAAGAGTATGTGTAATTTTCTAAAACCCTGAGCAGAGCCCCAAGAAGTACTGGTNAAGAACACAGGAGAGGGTGCTGTGGAAGATGTTGGGGTACAGGTCCTTCTGGGAACCTCCTACTACAAAGCCAAGCCCAGGCTGCTTTTCCTGTGAGTCAGCTGCAAAGTGGGTTATGGTGGCAGACATATGCTCCTTTTCATACTCAAAATACAATTATGCAATATATAAATCTCCATTCCAGCCACCAGGAAACCCAGAGGGAACCTGCCAAAGTTCAAACAGCAGTAAACAGACAAGTGGGAACTGAGACCCAGTGGCTGGACCCCAAGACACTTATGATGAGTGACACATTCATATCNGAAGTTATTTCTCCTCTCCTGATGGAGAATTTAGAGAAAGTACTGAATTGGATTAAGATAATTTGGCACATCTGAACTCAAATGTTTGACAGGAACTTGAATGTCTTCCCATTTACTCCATGGAGCACAACAATGAAACCAGTGGGCCACACCAGCTACATATGGCAAGGCAGGACCCATGGATTTTTAGGATTGCCTGATGTTTGGGGATGCTTCACTNCCATCATTTACCTTCTCCCTTGGCTTCAGAGGGGATTGTATAAAGNGGACATTGCCCTGNNGACAGGTGTGTCTGGGAGAAGGCCACTGATTAAATGTCGGTAGTGGGTCTTTGTGAGAACCCTGAGAATATGGCTCTGTGGTTCTTNTACCTTAGCTGTGATGCATATATATATGCATATATATACATTTATATATCACATTCCAGCATTCAACACGCTAAAAAAAAGTCAATACAGATGAATANAGTGGTATAAGAAGGGTTAACAACTGGACACTGGAAAAAAGACAGGAAATAATTATGTTCATTTAACTAAAACAGCAGCACAGGACTGTGATCCCTGAGAAAGGAGAAATGAATGCTGAGCCTGAAGATCACCTTGGCTTCCNGCCTGAAGGTGGTTTCTGTGCTGCGTGGGCAGAGGGAGAAGGAATCNGGAGTCTGGCAGCTTTGCTGAGTTAAGGAAATGGAGCTAGGAATCCAGGGCGGCTGAAGGAGCTGGGATTTGAAGGGCGGGTCTGGAAAGGAGACAGACGAGCTGGCGGGGGCTGGGAAAAGATGACCAGGGCCTTGCGGCCCACACATGGTTCCCAGGGCTTCCACAGATTGGGGACTATTCATGATGTAACCTGCTCATGACTTGATGAAAATCACACACAGCTCATCACTGGAGATACCCAACTGGTCACTAAAGCGTCCCTGGGTTAATCACCATTTAGACAAACCAGGCAAAGTGTTGCAAATTGAATTTGTTCCCCTCAGGCTCAGATGTTCATGCCTTAGCCACAAGCATCTTGAATATGGCCTTACTGGAAAATGCCATTTTATAACTATAGTTAGTGAGGATGGGGTCACAATGGATTAAGGGTGGACCCCTACTCCCATGAGTCTTAGTTAGGGTGATGAAATACCATGACCAAAAGCAANTTGGGGAGGAAAGGGTTTATTTGGCTTAGACTTCCACATCACTGTTCATCACTGAAGGAAGTCAGGACAGTAACTCAATCA
>LZPO01097161.1:332052-337052 GCA_001675575.1 Neotoma lepida | reverse complement strand
CNCATCATTTTGAGTATTTGAGTGTGTTTGGCTAGTGCTGTCACTCGTAAGTCAATTGTAACACGGCTTTCCTACAGTCAGACAAGTAATCCACATGTCTACTGAGTCGTGCCTGCCTGCCAGTGGCGAAGCATGGTTTGTGGTAGTGATTTGCTCTGATACCAAAAGGTATAACCACTTTATGTACTGTGTACATATTCACTATTCTTTTTGTTTTATTTTTTTATTTTTACTTTCATTGATTACTTGTGGATTTCACATCACGCATTCTGATCCCACTTAGCTCCCTGTCTCCTCGAATCTGCCCTCTGCAACCTCCCCCCACCCAAATCAAAACCAAATTTAAAANAAAAACCCAAAACCGAACAAAATAAAGAAACAAAAAATATCTTTGCAGGTAAAGCTGCTTTACTGATAGTGAGGNCTGTACTTTTTAAATGAACGGGATCTACAGGAAGATAATAATGAAAGGATTTATAACAAAGTGCTTGATGAAATGGATGTTTCTAGCACCTGCCTCACATGTTTTNGTAACAATGAAAATATTTCTTCCTTTTAAAAAATAAAATAATAGCAAAGTTAACTCAACAACGTATAAAAGGGGCTGAACACCATGACCAATGTGTTCTCATGNAGTAGAAAGAGAAGGAAAACATCTCAACCTGACAAGGTGATCTGTGGTAACCAGACAGTTAACCTCACGCTAATGGATGAAACATTGAATGCTTTGCCCACTGAGGAAGATCTAGAAGAGAACAAAGACACAGGCTTTCACCACCTCTGTTCAACATCATACTGGAGAGTAGAGCCAAATGTGGCGGTCTGAAAGAGAATGGCCTCCATAGGCTCATATACTTGAAGGTTGGGTTCTGTCAGTAGACTGTTTGGGAAGGATTAGGAGGTGTGGCATTGTTGGAGAAGGTGTGTCACTGGGGATGGACTTGAGGTTTCAAAAGCCCACACCAGGCCCAGCTTCTTTCTCTCTGCCTCTACTTGTGGATCAGATGTGAGCGCTGAGTTACTGCTCCAGTGCCTGGCCTGCCTGGCACCATGCTCCCCACCGTGATGATCCTGGACTAACCCTTTGAAACTATAAGCGAGTCTCCAACTAAATGCTTTCATTTACAAGTTGCCTTGGCTGTGCTATCTCTTCACAGCAATAAAACAGTAACTAAGACACAAAGTGCCAGGCAGGTAAGAGAAATAAAAGCATCCAGATGGGAAAGGAAAAGTGAAACATTTGCAGATGTTATTATTTTACATAAGGATATTCCAAGGAATTCTCCAAGAGGTGTTAGAACCAATGAGCAAATTTAGCAGGGTTGAAGGTCTCTGATCAAGTATATAAAAATCAATAGTATATTGACAATAAACAACCTGAAGGTAAGAAGAGTCATTTATAACAGCATCAGAATAACAGGAAACATAGTCGTAAGTTTAACAACAGAAGCACAAGATTTGTACATGGAAACAGTAACTCTATGGGAAGAAATGAAAGACTATCTAAATGGGTGAAAAGCTAGCCACAGCCTGGTCTGAAGTCTTAGTATTCATTGTTAAAATAACAATGTACCCTAAATGGATTTACAGGTTTAACATCATGCCTACCCAACAATAACTCACCTTCCCTCCCCACTGACAACCGAAAAGCTTATTTATAGGGAAACATAAGAATTTCAGAGGAATCAAAACAATCTTGAAAATGAAGAACAAATATAGTCAGCCTCACCCTTTCCAGATTCCAGTTACAGTGAAGGTGGCTAGAGAGATGGCTCAGTGGCTAAGAGCACTTGCTGCTCTCACAGGGGACTGCAGTTGAGCTCCCAGCACCCACATCGGAGCTCATAACCACCTGTAATTCCAGCTCTGGTAGATCAGATGCCATCTTCTGGCCTCCACAGGCACTGCACAGAGAGAGAGAGAGAGACAGACAGACAGACAGACAGACAGACAGACAGACAGAGAGAGACAGAGAGAGAGAGAGAAAGACAGAGAGACAGAGAAACAAAAAAGAAAATCTTCTTTAAAAGTTAGAGTGAAGCTCCTGAAACAAGGCCGTACCACACAGTTGTAAACAGACATATACATGGAGGAATAAGACTGCAATAGCGAAATCATGCCTCACATTAAAAGCTAAATAATTTTCAACCACAATGCCAAGAAGACTCGCTGGGGAAAGAACCATCTTTTCAACAAATGCCAATGGAGTAACTGGATTCTACTTTCCAGAGAATAGATCTGATTCCTTTCCTTCATATAAAAAGTCAAAGTGGGTGGGATGGGTAAATGGAAGAGNTAGCATGCTAAAACTCTCAGAAAACACAGGCATAAACTTTTGTGTCTTTAGGATAGGCACTTCTTTCTTGGATATGCCACAAAAGGCACAATGATAAAAGTATGTCAAAATTTGTCAGAACCACAAACTTTTGTGTTTCCAAGTATCTTAGCTAGGGTCTTCTATTTCTGTGAAGAGACACCATGACCACGGCAACTCTTATAAAGAGAACATTTAATTGGTGCTACCTTACAGTTTCAGAGGTTCAGTCCATTATCATCATGACAGGGAGCGTGGCAGTGTTAGGCAGACATGGTGTTAGAGCTGGGAGTCCTACATCTTACAGGCAAAAGGAAGTCGACTGACTCACTGGGTGGTATTCCGAGCATAGGAGACCTCAAAGCCCACCCCACAGTGACATACTTCCTCCAACAAGGCCATACCCATTCCAACAAAGCCACATCCTAATAGTGCCACTCCCTGCGGGGACCATTTTCTTTCAAACCACCACAACTAGTGTATCAGCAAAGTTAGAAAGCAACCAAACAGCTATAAATTACATATTGGGCAAGAGACTTGTGTTCAGAATGTAGAAAAACTACAACTCAATAATAAAAATGCAAATAACTTCATTAAAAGTAGGCACATGATTTATACAGACATTTCTCCAAAGACAAATTGTGGGAAAAGAATGTCCTCAATGTTGGGTTACTATCCTAATATCTGACAGAATAGACCAAACTAAAACTGATCAGAAGAGATCTATTCAAGGGACCAGTTAACCAAGAAAATGTTACTATCCTAAACATATATATGCCAAACTCTACTTCACCCAACTTCATTAAAAATATACTACTGAATTTAAAGACAGAGATCAACAATTTCAATAGCCCACTTTCTCCTACAGCCAGGTCATCTGGGCAAAAAAGAAACAGAGAGCCATCAGAATTAACTGATGTCATACATCAAATGGACTTATCAAGTATCTACATAAAATTCCACCCAAACAACAGATACCTACAGAATATGCCCCCAGACACCAAAGAATGCAATTCTCCTCAGCAGCACACATATTCTTTCTTTTTTAATTTATTTTATTTTATTAACATTTTTTTCATTTATTTTACATACCAACTATAGTTTCCCCTCCCTCCTCTCCTATTCCCTTCCCCAGCCTCCCATCTACCCTCTTCCCCATTCACTCCCCCTCCATCTCTATTCAGAAAGCAGCAGGCCTCCCATGGACTTTAACAAAGCATGGCACATCAAGCTGAAGCAGGATCAAGCTCCTCCCCCTGGATCAAGGCTGGGTGAGGTAGTCCAGCATGGGGAATGGGTTCCCAAAAGCCAGCTGCTTAGCTAGGAGCCTTACAAATAGACAAGTCACACACAAGCAGAAGGTCTAGGTCAGTCCCTTGCAGGCTTCCTAACTGTTGGTCCAGAGTCCATGAGTTCCCACGAGCTCAGGTCAGCTGTCTCTGTGGGTTCCCCCTCGTGACCTTGACCCCTCTGGCTCGTACAATATCCCTTCTCTCTTTCTTCAGCAGGACTCCCAGATCTCTGCATCTGCTTTCATCAGTTACTGGATAAAGGCTCTCTGNTGACAATTAGGGTAGTCACCAATCTGATTACAGTAGATGGCCAGTTCAGGCACCCTCTCCACTATTGCTAGAGGTCTTAGCTGGAGTCAATCTTATGGATTCCTGGGAGTTTCCCTGGCACTAAGTTTCTCCCTAACCCTGAAATGTTCCCCCAATCAAGACGTCTCTTTACTCTCCCCCTCCATCCCACCCCCAACCTGCCTCCTGAGCCCAGCCTGCTCCCTCAAGTTCCCATCCTCTCACCCCCCTCACCCCCTGTTTACCCAGGAGATCTCTCCTACTTTCCCTTCCCAGAAAAATCCATGCATCCATCTTTGGGCCCTCCTTGTTATCTAGCCTCTCTGGGGCTGTGCATTGTCCAAAATAGACCACACCCTGGAACACAATATAAATCTTTACGAATTCAAAAAGATTGAAAATACTTCNTGCATCTTATCTGACCACAGTGCAATAAAACTTAAAATAGACAGCAGATAAATCTCTAGTAAATACACAAACTCATGAAAATTAAACAACTAATCACTGAATGATGAGAAAGGAAAAAAACCTTCCTGGAACTAAATGAAAATAAAAACACAACACAACAAAAGCTTTGGGACACGTTGAAAGCAGTCCTATGAGGGAAATTTATGGCTCTAACTGCTAACATTAAAAAATCAGAAAGAGCAGAGGCAAACAGGATTGACAGAATATGGGTCCAATTAACCAAAAGAGAAAAAGAGAAGACCAAAATTAAGAGAACCAGAAATGAACAGGGAAACATTACAACAGACACAAGAGAAATACAGAATACTGTAAGACAATACTTTAAAAACCTCCACTCCATTAAGATAGAAAATCTAAAAGAAATGGATGGATTTCTAGATTCAGCCAAACCACCAATATTAAACCAAGAAGTCAACAACCCAAACAGACCCATAACAATGAGGAGATTGAGGTAGTAATAAAAAAGCCAAGGCCAGATGAATTCACAACAGAATTCTACCAGACTTTCCAAGAAGATCTACCTTCTTAAACTATAAGGAAGGAAGAGAGAGAGAGAGAGAGAGAGAGAGAGAGAGAGAGAGAGAGAGAGAGAGAGAATGATAAGAATTGTGGTGTTTTGGTTTGCTTTTATTTATTTG
>LZPO01097161.1:236822-286831 GCA_001675575.1 Neotoma lepida | reverse complement strand
GACAAATGGATGGAACTAGAAAATATCATCCTGAGTGAGGTAACCCAGACTCAGAAGGACAAACATGGTATGTACTCACTCATAAGTGGATACTAGATGTAAAGCAAAGGATAACCAGACTACAACCTACAACTTCAGAGAAGCTAGCTAACAAGAAAGACCCAAAGTGGGTGCATGGATTACTCAGGGAAGGGGAAATAGATGAGATCTCCATGAGTAAACTGGGGATGAGTGGTGGGCAATGGAGGGTAGGGGATGGAGGAAGAGAACATAAGGGAACAGGATAGTCGAGCTAGCACAGGGATGGAGTGGGAAAACAGTGAAATAGATACCATGATAGAGGGAGACATCATGGGGATAGAGAGAAACCAGGTGCATGAGAAGCTCCCAGGAATCCCCAGGGATAACCCCAACTTGGGCTACTAGAAATAGTGGAGAGGGTGCTGAACTGAACTGGCTTGTACCAGAGATCAGATCAGTGAATATCCTAACTGTCATCACAGAGCTTTTGTCCAGTGAATGATGGAAGCAGATGCAAAGATCCACAGCCAGGCACCAGGCAGAACTACCAGAGCCCAGTTGGGGAGAGAGAAGAGGGATTCTATGAGCAAGTGCATCAAGATTATAATGGCGAAACCCATATTTTTTAATCTACATTCTTCCGTGAGCTCTTTACCTCATCTCCATTTTGCCCATCCGGCTTCCTCCACATCTGGCTGGCGACTCCTACTTTCTCTTTCCCAGAGCTCTCTGTCCCCAGAAGTGCCCCCTAACCTTTACCTGCCTAGCTAATGGCCATTCAGCTCTTTATTAAACCAATCACAGTGACACATCTTTACACAGTGTAAAGAAATAGTTCACAACAGTCACTCCTTCTTGGCAGTTAAAATGGAGTAACTCAGATCAAGGCTGTTGCCATGTACGATGAAGTCATTCAGGGTCAGGTGCACATTGAAAGCTGATATGCATACAACATAGACTCCCCCAGAGTAGGCCCTGCATGTTCGACTCATTGTCTTCTAGTACTGTCATCTCTGCAATTTTTTATCTGTTTACAATAACTGATGTTTATTCTGGTTGTGGATCCAGTTTTTCTGAAATTTTACAGGTCTGGCATGTTATTTTTGTATTCATTTGTTAGTTTTATTTCTGAGGCAGTTTTGATATGCACATGCTTGCCTTGAACTTGCTACATAACCTTGAATTTCCTTTTGTGTGTGAGCCTAGACATTCTACCACTGATTCATTCTCTAGTCCTTCTTGTACTTTTCATTTTGAGTCTTGTAAAGTTGGCCAGGCAAGCCTTGAACTTTCAATCTTTCTGCCTCTTGATACCTGAGATTATAGGCCTGTGTCACCAAGCCCAGTTTAATTACTTTTTAAAAATCTGTAATATCTTTCTATTAACTAGTAAGTTTTTATGTTGCTGGTACATTTAGCTTCACCATTGCTTGTTTCATGCTTTCTATTTTTCCATCTTACACACTTGTTTTCTTTATGCATTTCTGGCTGCCACTGTTCATCAGTATAGAAGTTACACATTCTATATTTTTTCCTTTAGATGTTAGTTATAATTGTTAATATAACCAACTCCCTAAGAATATCTGACTAATGAGTACCACACACCTGTGCTTTCTTTGTCATACCTCCCCATTTTCATAATCTTGTCATGCACTATTTTAATTTCACATTGTCTTTATATGTTCCAATATGTAATTATTGGTGTTCTTGTGATCAGTACTGTTTGTATTTACCTATAGGCTTATAAGACCTTTGTTCACTTGCTTCTTGTGTTCTATGTCTTCCTTAGTTCCTTTTCTGTCCTTCCTTCCTGCAGGGGAAACCTGCAGAGACGACCAAACCAAACTAGTGGGAACTCATAAAAGTTGGATCAACAGTCATGGAGCCTGTACAGGGCTGGGCGGGACCCTCTGCATGGCAAGACAGTTGTGTAGTCTGATCTGCTTCGGGGGGGGGCCTGGTGGTGGGATCAGAACCCATCCTTAGTGCATGAGCAGGCTTTTTGGAGCCCACTACCTATGATGGGACACTTTGTGCAGCCTTGAGGCAGGGGGAGGGGCTTGGACTTGCCTCTACTGGGTGTGTCTCCTCATGGGAGGCCTTACCTTCTTGTAGGTGGGAATGCGGCAAGAGGATCCTGGAGGAGCGGGAGGAGGGAAGAGGAGGATCTCTGGCGTCTAGAATGAGTGAAAAATTTTTCATAATAAAAATAAATAAAGGGAAAAATAAAAATATGGGTTAATTTAAGTTATAAGAACTAGTTAGGAACAAGCTTAAGCTAAGGCTGAGCTTTCATAATTAATAATAAGTCTCCATGTCATTATTTGTGAGCTGGAGTCCCAAAGAAAAATCCATTTACAAGTGATTCTAAATCATTCTTCTCTCTCCCTCCCTCCCTCTTTCTCTCCCCCTCCCCTCTCCCCCCCATATGTGTGTGTCTGTGTTTTGTGTATGCGTCTATGTGAGTGTGTGCATTCATAGATTTGAAGGCCAGAGGTCAACATCAAGTGTATTCTTCAGTCATCTTCCAAGTTATGTTTTAAGATGAGGTCTCTCACTGAACGTGGAGCTCACTAATTCAGCTAAATTGTGTAGAGAAAATTTCTAAACAGTCTTATTAAATAAAAAAAAAATGGGAGCCAGGTATTGGGGTGAATACTGAAAGATCAGAGAAACAGAACAAGCCACAGCCTCACCTCGCCAACTCCTCAGCTGATCTTGCTTCCTCAGACTGCAGGCTTCTGAGTCCTCACCTGAATGGATCTCAGCTGAACTGCTGCTAAAAAGCCTAAAAGCTTAAAAAGCCTCTAGTTTCTGGTTCTCACGCCTTATGTATCTTTCCGCTTCCTGCCATCACTTCCTGGGAATAAAGGTGTGTGTCACCATGCCTGGCTGTTTCCCATTTGGCCTTGAACTCACAGAGATCCACATGGATCTCTGCCTCCCAAGTGACAGGATTAAAGGTNTGTGTGCCACCATTTTCTGGCCTCTATGTCTATCTAGTGGCTGTTCTGTTCTCTGACCCCAGATAAGTTTATTAGGGTGTACAATACATTGGGGGACATAATATCACCACAAAATTGATTGGCCAATGAGCTCCAAGGATCACGCCAATGAACAATAATACCAGAAAATATACCAAATCATATCAGAAATACCAGAGTCCTGAGCTTATCAATCAAAGCACATGTAACCTTACCTAGGACTTTAGAAGAAGCCCTCCAAGGTCCTTCAACTAGTCAGTGACTTCTCTCATGAGTCTTGTCCAGGAAAACTGCCAAAGCAAAGGACTACTGTCTCTATCCCTGACCTGCACCTGAATCCTTCCCTGAGTAGCTCTGCACCTGTGGGCTCAGAAAATGTCTTATCTGGTACCCTCTAGACCCTTCCNGCACTTGTGTCAGGTCTCTACCTCCATCTTCAGGACAGGCTTTTTGAACTCTACAGTGTTTTAAACTCCTTTTGGACATTCTATAACCCATGTACATAAATATGTAAAATGTAAAGTACTAACTACTTATTAGTAAATAAGAATGAAATAAAAGAACCTGTGGTTGCCATCAGCTAGCTATCAAGCAAAATTTGTATTACTGGACAAATAGCAACTAATACACTGATTTAGATTATGAATGCATTGTTATTCAATGAATTATGACATTGTATAAAGACAAATGTGCTCATCTGTATTTACCACATAACACACTCATGACACACAAAATACAACTATACAAAAACAGAATACAANGAAGAAAAGACGTGGAAAACATACAGAGCCTTCATAATCTGTGGAATAGTATCAAGTAACCCACACACTCATACTTTAAATTTCAGAGTCTCAGAGAAAAGGCAAGGGAAAAAATACTTGAGTAAATAATGGCCAAAGATATTCTCGATTTGATGAAACCAAGCAA
Organism: Neotoma lepida; assembly: GCA_001675575.1. Taxonomy (NCBI): domain Eukaryota; kingdom Metazoa; phylum Chordata; class Mammalia; order Rodentia; family Cricetidae; genus Neotoma; species Neotoma lepida. The sequence continues at coordinate 282,899 of LZPO01097161.1, read as the reverse complement.
CCACGAGTGTGACTTATTAAATAAAAGGATTATAAAGATATACTATGCTAACTTCAATGAAACTGGAAAATTCCTAAAAAGNACAAACTGTTAAAATTAACCCAAAAGAAACAGAACAGGCCTATAACAAAAAGGGTCTGACTAGAAATTCAAAATCATTCCACAAAGAACAGGTTCTGATGGCTTTAGCTCTGAATCTATCAAACCTTTAAAGAATTGGCACCAATTATATACAGACTCTTACAGAAAGTGGAAGCAAAAGGAACATTTCCATTATTATATGAAGTCAGTGTCACTTGGATACTAAAACAACAAAAATTACTAGAAAACTAAATACAACACCAAAAAAGAATAATAATTATACATAATGATCAAGTAGGATTTCTCTTAGGGGGTGTAAAATTATACTTGATATTGTGCATAAAATTTAACCCAATGTGGATCAAAGACATGAAAGAAATTGGGGTAGATGGCTGTGATAGCTAATGGGTACATTGTATCTTTTAAGGGTGATGAAAATGTTCAAAGGTGCTTGTTCTCACAGGCTCATAACTCAATATTCCCAATACCAGTGACTATACTTAGAGAACTGTATGACACAGGCATCATTCTCAATAAAGGTATTACAAAAAGCAATAACTTGAAAATGTGTAAGGTTACAAGCCTGGTGTGGTGGTACATGCCTATAACCTGGGAGACATAAGCAGGAATATCATGTGTTTAAGGTCAGCTTGAGCTAGACACTGAGATCCTATCTCAGAGAAAAAGAATGACAGAACCCATGACTAGAGAGATCATAGGTTCTAGGGGTGATCCTATTACTTTGCTAAATGGACACAGTATCAAATTGCCTTCTAAATATTTATCTCTACACCCACAGATATGTGCAGCTTTCAGTCCTCATGAGAGGACTGTCTTTGTGCACTGGATGGTAGTCAATGTAGAAACATACAATTGGTCAAAGTGCAGAGAATAACTGTCTGGCATGATCAACCATAAATTGGACACATATATCACACCTTTCTCTTAAAGCTCAGGAAACATCATGGAAGAGGGGGATGACAGACACTAACAAAAATATTCCACATACTTAATTACATTTTTAGAATAACTTTTGTTTTGTAATTGACACATCATATTGATGGAATATAATACATGTATACAATATGCAATGATCAAATCAGGGCATCAACAAGTTGTGTCTCCTTTGATATTAATTTCTGATATCAAACTCGTGAGTCATTCACTGCTGTAAGCTGTAGTAACCTAGAACACTGAGGAACACTATAAGCATTTCCCCTCCCCTGACTGTACTTTAATAACAATACCCACCTTTTCTCTAGCCTTCCTTTCTCCTATCTGTCCCAACCTCTATATAAGTTTAAATAAAAATATAGGAAAATGTCTTTCAGGTCATGGACACTAAGGAATTCCTTGGAAAACATAAGATCATAAATCATATGGAAAAAGATTAATAATTCTAAGTGCACCTGGGTTTAACATCTCTTTATCTTGCAAGTAAATGAAAAGACAAATTAACTGTTAAATCTTCAAAAGGGTTGTAATCAAGAATATATGGAGGACTCTGGTGACTTAATAGGAACAATATTAACAACTGAATAGAAAAAATATATATACAGATGTAAGAAAAATTCATTCAATGGGCTGGAGAGATTGCTCAATGATTCAGAGTACTTCCTGCTCTTCCAGAGAACTGGGGTTTGGATCCTAGCACCCCCAAGGCTATTCACAGTCATCTGTAATTCGTTCCAGAGAATCTGATGCCCTCTTCTGGCCTGCATGGGTCCCATGTACACATACATCCAGGCAAACACTCTTGCACACAAAATTTTTAAAAATTCAAAAAGAAAAATCCATTCAAAAAACATGTAACAGAAAAACCCATCTAAGAAGACCCTCAAGTGGTCAAGAAACACTAAACCCTGTAACTTGTTCTCCATCAGACATGTGCCACCTGCTGTTGAAACAGGAAAGTGTCAGCTTTCTGCCAGGAATTCCCAGTTTCCTGGTATTGTGCTTCTAGTACTGGCTTTACTCCTGCTGAAGGAAAAGCCTCAAACATCTTAGCCATATTTGGCAGTAGTTTATTAAAGAGGTCCTACATGTCCATTAAAAATATTTTTAGAACACACAATCCTTTTTAACACAGAAGAAGCTTATTTTAAAAACACTTTGCTAACAATAATATATGGAAGAAAAATTTCAAATTAATTTCTAATGCATACTGTTGTTTCTGAGAGTTTTGTGTAATTTTTGTGGTGTTAGAGGATGCACTCATCATTTAATTAAAAGATTCAGTTATAGTTTTTAAAAAGAAGCATAAAAAGATACTCAATTTCACTTATAATCTAGGAAATACAACTGTGAAAAAATTTAAAGGCTGGTAATATTGAATATGATATTTAAGCAAATGATAATCCATGGTTTCTGGCAAGAGTAAACTTTTGGGTTTGTTTGTTTTTTTGAGACAGGGTTTCTCTGTAGCTTTGGAGTCCTGGAACTCGCTTTGTAGACCAGGCTGGCTTCAAACTTACAGAAATCTGCCTGTCTTCGCCTCCCGGGTGCTGAGATTAAAGGCGTGTGCTACCGCCACTGGGCAAGAGTAAACTTTTAGAAGACAATTTGATAAACTAAGTGAAATCATGTGTGTCTTATATTTAGTACTCATTTCCAGACATAGGCCTAAAGAAACAGAGCCAAGAGAAATAAAAAGAATGTTTGTTACAGAGCACTTTATTACAGAAAAGGGAGAAAATTGAATTCCCCTTAATATGGGAATAATTAAGGCATGAAAATATTTATGCAATGAATATATGCCACTGCTTGAAGTATCTGTGTAATAAAATAGATGAATTTTTTAAATTGTTACTGATCTTNAAAAGGCTAGTTGCAAATAGATANCTAGTAGATTTTTTCACTTAAATAAAAGTATTTGTAGTGCCAGGGATGAATTCAGGCCTTCAGATGTGCTAGGCAAGCACCTGATACAAAACCAAATCCTGAGCCTTAACGCATGAAAGCGTGAGAACTGGAGAGATAACTCACAGTTAAGAGAGCACACTGCTATTGTCAGACAGAAGTCTGACTTCCGGTACCCGTCAGGCTGCTGACGATCACCTGTAACTCCANTTCCAGGGCATTAAACATGCTCTTCTCATGTCCATTGGCACTGCACCAACGTGCACAAACATCTTCCTTCTCCCTCTTTCTCACACATGCACACACATACACACATATAATTGAAAGTACAAATAAAATCTTAAAACACANAGAGAGAGAGGTTGGGAGAAAGGGAGGGGAGGGAGGGAGGTCTGGGAAGATAACTCAGTCAGTAAAATGCTTGCAATGCAAACTGGGGACCTGAGTTTGACCTCTCAGAAACTATGTTCTAAAGAAAGCCAGACATGGTGGAGCACAACTGTAACCCCAGCACTGGGAAAGCCCATCTAACTGAATTGTCAACTCTAGGTTCATAGGGAGACCCTGTCTCAAAAAAACAAATAAGGTAGAAAATTAAAATGATTGCAGAAGATGCCAGATGTCAACCTCAGCCTCCGTATACATGCCACCACACTAACATGTGCACACAAATATACAAAACTGACTTGAAAACAGAAAACATTATATATCATTGGTGCATGAGGGGTGCATAGAAAGTGTGAACTCATGAAAAGCAACTAGAATAACGTGAAATCTCTATGCACCCACTATGGGGGTGAAAAGTTGCAGTTTTAATGTTTAGTTTCTTTTCACTTATGTGTATGTGTGTGTGTGCGTGTGTACCACATGAGTGCTGGTATCCATGGAGGCCAGGAAAGGAGTCAATCTACTGGAACTGGAATTACAGGTGGTATGAGCCACTGCATGTGGCTCCTAGGAACGGACCTCAGGTCCTCTGGAAGATCAGCAAGAGGTCTTAACCACTGAGCCATTGCTCCTGCCTCTGGTATTTTGTTTCTTTAAACAAAGATATATGAAGCAAATGTGTCAATATGCTAATGTTATTACATCTGTAGGACAGGAATAGATGTGTTTTATTATTTTTCAAAAATGTGTTCTTTTTGTTTGAAATAGTTCTCAATTTAAGAAAAAAAAAGCTGATGATAATTCTGGTTGTGGGTACCTAAGAGAACCAAGGAGGATAGAAGAATAGGAGGCCAAAATTTACAGTACACTTGTATAATTAAATTGTTTGTCAATATATTAAACTTATGAAAGCCAAGGAAAGCTCACTTAAATATGATACAGGATGTACTGTAAGCACATTTTTACAAACTTACTTGCTCAACCTCTCTGTTAAGGGCATCAAGTTTTTCTTTCAATCTGTTGCTCTCTGCTTCAGCAGTGAGAAGTTCCAATTTGAGGGTATTGTTATCTGCCTCTAATTGGCGGGCTTTATTTTCCCAGTTTTCAGCATCTTCATTGGCTTTTCGGAGTTGTTCCATTATTTGCCGGTTCTCAGATTCCTAAAAAGCAAGTATTGAGTATTACTTTAAAACTTTAAAATACCTAACATAAAGTGCATATGGAATACTGTTATCTGGGCCACTGGGAATCACTTGCAAATAACCTTGAAGAAATCTTACTTACCCTCCTAACCTAGAAAAATGGTCATCCTGTTAGGAACATAAAGAAGTATGATCCAACCTGCTCCAACAGTTACCCACTCAGGAGAGTGTTCTTATCTTCAGGACCTGCACAGACACATCCTAGTGCTTCTTTTTAAGGTATCTCCCCATGACTGTTTACTGGCCCTTGCTGGTCTGAGCTGCTAACCTTCTCATCAACACTCCCTTGCTCTAAAGTTATTGAGCTGTACTGGCCACAGAGTTTCTGCATTCCTTCATATCTTAAATGTCAATTTCTGATAAGATTTATTATTACTATTTTTAACTGTATGTGGGGGTGCATATGCATGTTGAGTGCTGGTGTGCTTGGAGACCAGAGATTTGGGTCTCCTGGAGGTAACTTGGGTTCTGGACACTGAACTTGGGTCCTCTGTAAGAGTTCTCTTCACCACTAAACCGTATCTCGAGACTCTGAGGATTAATTTTCTTGGTCACAGATTATAATCTCTTTTTGGCTTTCTTCTATTAAGTTGTCAAAAACTGCTCAGAAGTAAAATATCAAATGTATGCTAATAATATACACTTACATGTAAGTTGTATATACAATTACAAATATAAATACAAATACAACCAGATTTTTTTTTTTTGGTGGTGCTACAGATTGAATCTAAGACATTGAATGAACATGCTAGGCAAGTTCTTTACCACCGAGCTGTATCCACCACTTGTGGGAACCAGATTTTTTAAATCTTCAAAGTGATATCATAAATGAATTAGTTTGGGTAGGCCCTGATTTCTATAGGAAAAATTCAGTTCCATAAATAATATACCATGTTAAATAGCCATTACTGGCTACTTCAAAATCATATCTTAGGGGCTGGAGAGATGGCTTGGCAGTTAAGTGCTTATACTGCTCTTATAAAACACCCAAGTTTGGCTTCAAGCAACCATGTTGGGCAGCTCACAACTTCTTGTAGCTCCAGCTCCAGGGAGATCTAGCCTCTGCAGACAACTGCACTCATGTACAGACAGACAGACAGACAGACAGACACACACACACACACACACACACACATACACACACACACTCACATAGACTACACATGCATAGAAAGAAAAATGATTTAGTACTGTGGTCTGCCTAATTTGTTCTTTAAACTTCAATTATAATTTCATTACTATCNGGAACACTCTTCTTCCTGTTAACATCGTATTTATCAGAAATCCTGAACTAAATAAAATAACCAAAGTACAACAAATTTACACCCTACCCTTTCTAATCAAATGTATGCTCTCCCAGTTATAATTACTTACTAGTAAGAAACTGATTGTGATCCAGTTAATATTGCCATCTTGTGGCCTTAGATGGAAAAGATCTTTACCCCGTATACTAAATTTAGTGTGCACTAAAGTACTGCCTCTCAAGACTCGGAAATCCAAAGCTCCTGAAGGTGATGGTACAACCTAGGAGTCTAAGCCCTTAAAAATGTTATTTATGCACACTATGAACAAATGTTCAAAATAAGTCTGTATACGGATATTAATAAGTCTGTATACGGATATGTTATATAAAATATGCCTCTGAGGGAAGTAAAGTTCCTACTCACGCTTTGAGTCTTATGTAGGTAATACCACATCTATGATAATGATCTGTTACACTGTTTTAGAGATTTTACCTAAGTACATCTCTATTGTCCTGAGACAAGCTGCGTATTACAGAGCTGACACACACATCTACATTCATTAATCTCTGAAGTCTNTCTNTCTCTCTCTCTCTCTCTCTCTCTCTCTCTCTCTCTCTCTCTCTCACACACACACACACACACACACACACACACACACGACTAATCAAATAATGCTTAAAAGAAATGTGCAAACCTTCTAACAAACAGGTGGTCTAGTAACAGTGTGATCACTCTGCCCTGTCAAACAATTAGGAAGAGGCACTTCTGTCAGTTTATAACAGAAAATGTAGCGTTTTATGCCCTTGTTCTTCAGCTAGGAAGACTCTACTTGCCTAGGGTATTTACTCTGAAGTTAGCAAACTGAAAGGTACATGCTCTTGAGTCATCTTTCNGGACAGGTGATTCTAAATATATATACAGTTAATCTGTCACAGTCAAAACTACAATATTTGATTAAAGAAAGACTTGATTCACTATTCTGATGAGCATAATAGATCACTAAATTAAGTCTTATGAAAACTTGTAGTTATCATGAGCAAGGAAAAAATGTGTATGTGTACCTCTGACTTTAATATATTCTTCAGCTTGTTAACCTCCAAATTCGTATCTTGGACCTTCTGTTTTATATCATTGAGTTCATTATGAGTATCATTCAATTTTTTGGACAGTACCTATGGAAAAAACATAGCTAGATTTGAATATAATAAATAAAAATTCCTATATGTAAAAACATCTAAAATAAATTTTAAATATTTGAAACAGATGATAATACAAAATTAATATAACAATCATACAAAAACTTATGTGAAAGTGGTAAAGAAACGGAAGCTTAAGAGAAAACAGGCAAAGCACCCAGACAAACAAGTCATCATAAGGGAGCATAAGTTGGTACCACTAAATTAAACTTCACTAGTAACCAAAGATATGCTAATTAAGACAATGGAATAGTATTTTGCCTACCAAGTTAGTGAAGAGTTAAAGCTTCCATTATGCTAAGGAATGGGTATTTCCATATATTGTTTACTGTAAACAAAATTTTTCACAAAGAAATTCTGTGAACCATTATCGTAGAGATGTATTGAAAGAAAAGAAAGACATTTTCTGTATTTGAAATACAAAACATTCTATTTACAATGTTTAAAATTGTAAATTTCTATGAAATCGGTAAAAATACATGTTAAAAGCTACCATAACAGTAACTAGATGATAAAGACACTAGGAGATATTTCTTTCCTCTTTAGGAAAAAATTGTTCTTTAATGAACTTATATTTCCGTTAAAAGATGTGATATTAAGAATAAAACTTTCTGAGGTTTCAGTTTTCCAAATTTTCTACAATGTTGTTTCTTACCCTGTGGTATATAGAAAGACCTTTCTTATATGACCCAAAGGAAGAAGAAAACTACCCTGGAACATATGTAAACTCTTATGATGCCAGTTTTCTTCTGGTGGCCAATCATGAGTATGCAGTTTAACAAAGCAGGGAAATTTATATTGTGGCAAGCTCATAAGTGGCATTCTGGACACAACAGAAAATGCTTCATTTACCATTCATTTTTTACAGATTATAAGATTCTTAGAATTTAAACTACATAATAGTATAATCTAGCAATGAGAGCCAACCTCACGTGAGTCTTAAATATTTGGTTCTATTGTGTCCTCACATAGAAAAAGCATGCTATAAAGTAGCAGTTTTTATGCTACCAACATTTATAAAGTATATGTAAAAGCAGTGTAGTGGTTTGAATGACAATGATCCCCATAGGTTCATGTGTTTGAATGCTTGGTCCCCAGTTAGTGGAACTGTATGGGAAGGGTTAGGAGGTGTGGCCTTGTTGGAGTAGGTGTGACCTTGTTGGAAAAGATGTCAGTGGGGTTTCAAGGTTTCAAGGTTTCAAAAGCCCTTGCCAGGTCCAGTCTCATTCTCTGTGCCTGCTGGCTGTGGATCAGGATGTAAGCTCTTAGCTACTTCTTCAATACCATGTCTGCCTACCTGCCTGCCTGCCTGCCTGCTACCACATTCTCTGCCATGATGATCATGGACTAACCCTCTGAAACTGTAAGAAAGGCCCCAATTAAATACTTCCTTTTATAAGTTGCCTTGGTCATGATGTTTCATCACAGCAATACAACACTACCTAAGACAAACAGTATTACAATTTTGAATTTTTAAGAAATAAGAAATGTGTATTAAATGACAATAGTAACTAACTCAAGTATCCCAGACTGACCTGAAATTGAGTTGTAGCCAAGGATGACCTTGGGCTTCTGGTCCTCCTGCTTCCAAGTCCTGAGTGCTGGGACTAGGGGCACCACACCTGGTTTTACATGGTTATGGGGGTCAAACTCAGGGATTCATGTCTGCTTAACAAGCACCCTACTAACTGAGATACATCACCAGCCTCTTTCATTTGGTTTTCTTTTTTTTTTGGAAATAAAGACCATCAGACTGAAATATATTGGGTTATGGAGTAAAAAGTGGAATTTCCCTAAAAAGTATCACAGTGCTAAAAAGGTCTAAAAATGTATCATAGTCCATACATAATATTTAAACACAGTAGTACATAGTCCAATATAAATACGCCCCTGTTCTAAATTTTCTCATAGTTTTTAATGCTCATTTGTTTTCTTTAATTCAAATACTTACCATTTGGTATGGAAGTTTTTCTAAGGTTTAAAATAAATCCATTATATTCCCATTCCTTTCTTTTTAATATCTAATACTTTATGTCTGAGAATTTCATCTAGAAATTATATGACATAATCTGTTATAAAAGTGAAAAACAAGAATTGCTAATTGCAGAGTCTGCTTTTCTACAAAATGAAATGAGGGCTGTGCCTCAGAAGAAATACACTTTTTTCTTTGAGAAGAAGAGTCTGGGAACAAGTATACCTGATTTTCTTGTTTGGCTTTGCCAAACTGTTCTTGAAGGTTGTCGTTTTCATGAGCCAAGATATCTCTTTCCCTGGCAATCTGAGCCAGTTCGTCATTTGTTTCATCCAATTGCCGGCGCATTCTGGAAATATCTTGTTCGCACATAATTAGGGCTTCAGTAGACTGTCTATTCCACAAATCAAACAGTACATAAGAGATATTTTACTGAAATAGAATAATAAATTCTCACAAAACAGAAGATGGACAGTTAGAATGAAAACAACTGAAGAGGCTTAAAACGTTTAAATTTAAAGGAACCACTGCTAAGGCCACATTTACAGTTTCACTATGAAAAGTGTACTGAATAGACACAAGTCAGTGACGTGCCTGCATCTCAAAATTTCTAACACCTAATAGGAAGGCCTTCGTCATACTTCTAGCTATAATGGCTGACTCTGTCCTGCAGAGTACTCTTCCTCTGCGCCCTTAAAAGTTGTTTTTCAGAGTGCATACCTCTCCTTCTAGCCCTATTTTTCAGAGAAATCCCTGTCATGTCTACAACTCCTGTATGATTCTCAATTTTCAACTCAACAAAGATTTTAAATATATGAGACACACCCTCCTGTATCTGTAAGAGTGGCCCCAGAGAGGGTTTAGTGATTGGGTAAGACCCATCCTCAAGGTGGGCAACACCTTCCAACTGTCTTTCCAAGGGGAAAGCAGTGTCACCTGAAGAAAAGTCAGTGCAACACACTACTTGCCCTTCTCCTGAATGTGCATCATACCTGCTGCCTCCCCCTCTACGGCTGTCACACTTGTTTCTCTGGCCTTCCTTCCAACACAATCTGAACATTAGTGGCTCCACAGAGAGTTCCAGGTCTCCAGCACCAATCTGGTGAGGCATCCAGTTTCTTGGGGTGGGTAAGTACCAAGTTTTATGCCCTTCTGGTACATAGACTGCCACTGCTGGAATACCTAGCTCCTAGCATGTGAGGTGATTTCCATTTAATATGCATATATACATTCTATTAGTTACATCCCTCTAGAGCAGTGGTTCTCAACCTTCCTAATGTTGTTACCCTTTAATATAGTTCCTCATGTTGTGGTGACCCTCAGCTATAGAATTATTACATTGCTATTTCAAAACTGTGATTTGCTTGCATGAATCATAATGTAAATATATGATATGCAGGATATCTGATATGTAACCCCTGTGTGGGTCATGACCCACAGGTTGAGAACCACTGCTCTAGAAACCCTGCCTAATAATGATTTTTTGGTACCAGGAGTGGTTGTAAAGAAATAGAACCATAAGTATGAATTTCCATAGTGGGTTTGGTGATAACTGGAGCTGGCTCTTACTATGTTGGATTACTTACATCAGGGAAAGAACAGCACTTTGTCCTATTGGAAAAGAATTTATTCTGGTTATAGATTTACTTTTCCTGCATATAAAGCTTATAAAATGCCTTATCCTCTTTTGTGGTATTCCACACAGCAATATTTCTGACTAGGGAACTCATTTCACAGCCAAAGAAATCCAATAGTTGGCTTATGCTCATGGAATCCGCTGGTCATTCCCAATCATCCTGAAGCAGCTGGCTTGACAGGACAGTGGAACAGCCTTCTAAAGATGAAGCTAGAGCACCAGATATGTGGCAATAGCCCAGAGGGTGATTGCAGGGTTTTCCAGAAGGTTGTATATGTTCTGGATTAGTGCCCATTATATGGTACTATTTCCCTCTAGTCAGGATTCATGGTCCGAGAATTAAGAAATGGAAATGAGAATGGTACCACTCACCATCATCCCTACTGATCCACTAGAAGAATGTCTGCTTCCTATTCCCACAACTTTATGTTCTGTTGGCTTAAAAGCTTTGGCTCCAGAGAGGGGAGAGTTTCAACCAGGAGATACACGAACCATTCCATTGATCTAGAAACTAAGGCANCCCCCTTGCCACTTTGGGTTCCTGAGTCATCAGACTAAGAAAGGAGCTAAAGTATTAAGAGTGGTTGATTCAGACTACCAGGGAGAAACTTACTAGCACCCTACAATAAAGCAAAGTAACAGCATGTCTGATAGGCAAATCTTTTAGGGTATCTCTTAGTGTTACAATTCCCTGTGATTAGGACCAATGGGAAACTGCAGCTCAACCTAGGTAGGATGATAAAAACCCTAGATCCTTCAAGAGTGAAAGTGTGGGTCATACCCCCTATATAAAATAACCAGACTTACTGAGGGTTTTTTTTAAGGTAGAGGTTATGCAGAATGAGTAGTACATTATCAGTTATTAGCTTCAGACACATGACTAGTTATAGAAATCAGGACTATAATTATCACACATATTTCCTGGATGTTTTTTGGTGGTGGTGGTGGTGGGGTGTGTGTGTNTGTACATATATGTTAAGCAGATCTGTTTTTCTTTCCTGTCTTATAGCTTTAGCATGTAATACAACATTGAGTTGCTTTCAGAACATAAGTGCCATTATATGTACATTACCAAACTTAAGTCATGAGTTATTTAAAAAAGTAAGCATTCCTCAAGGAACTTTGCCATTTTTCTGGAGGAAGAATTAGTATACTTTCAGTTGGACATGGGATAGTTATTTCACATCACCTGGACTTATGACCTTGTTACAGTCTTCATTTAAAAATTAAGAAAGACATTAGATGTGATTGTGTGTCAAGTTGGTAAGAGGTGGAGTTGTAACAGCTGGTCTTATCAACTTGGTGACACTTAAACACCCTAGGAAACATACCTCTGGTCATGTCTGTGATGGTGTTTCCAAAGGAGCTTAACTGACTGGGGAAGACCCATTCTCAAAGTGGGCAGCACCTTCTAAATGGCTCTCCCAGGAAAAAAGTATTGTCTGGCCCCTTGCACTTCTTTCTAAATGTGGGCAGCTACAGATGCTGCTGCTGTCATAGACTCCAACTTCTTTGGTCATTCAATGTAAAATGAACACCAGCAGCTCTTCCAAGAGCCCCTAAAACTAGTCTCAGGCTGCTGAGGCATCCAGCTCTGTGGACTGGGCAGCTACTGAGTTCTGCCCCTGTAGCATGCAGATAGCCAGTGATGGAATATTCAGCCTCTATTTGGTTCTGTTCCTATAGAGAACCCTGCCTAATATCATTCCCAGCATCATGTAAACCACAGAATAACTGTCTCTAGAATTAGTCTCCTTGTTAACATCTCAGACTCATGTTTCCTGGACATGTCTACAAGGCTCACAGGCTCTTTAAATTAAGAGGCAAAGTCATCTTTCCCTGAACACTCCTCCTGTCATATGCAATGAGAACCTGGAAACCTGACATTTCCCTAAAGTCCCTCATGATAAAGAACTCATTCCTTCTGTTCTCCTTATCTTTTCTAAAGCCCAATTTACTACCTCTTCTTCCTGGATAAGTCAACAAAAATATCTTAAAAATTTAAAAATTGTAATAGTCTTTGCTACCCAAAGGATGAAAATCAAGGCTCATTTGTATATTGTACAGGCCTCTTCACAGGGTTGGATGAAAATCAAGGCTCATCTGTATATTGTACAGGCCTCTTCACAGGGTTGGTTTCTCCTTCCTTCGCTTCTCCTTTCCCCCAAGATTGATTTAATTTCCTGTGTATGAGTGTTTTGCCTGTATGTGTGTATACGTAGCACATGTGTGCCTGCTGCAGGTCAGAAGAGTGTGGGATTACCTGGGCCACCATATGGGTGCTGGGAACTGAACTTGGGTCCTCTGCAAGAGCAGAACGTGCTTGGAACAACTAAGCCATTTCTTCAGTCCATCCTTCACTTGTCTTATCCTTGAGGTCCCAACAACACTCACCTACTCGTAGTTCAAGAAGCTTTTGAACACAAACTATGGTTCTTCATTATTAGTCCCGCGTTAGAAGCCCTTCCCTTTACTTCACTTGGTGAACATAATTCTCTTCTTTCTTCCCCAAGCCACCCTAAGCCTCTGCTGCACACCAGAGTTACTGATACATAACACAAGCCCCTTGATTTTCAGTCTCCTTGTATCACACATAAATAGGATTTTGCCTCCAATAAGTGCTCAAGTATTTTTGAATTATTTACCTTGATGCCTGTTCCATCTCAGCAATGATATTCTTCATGCCTGAAATGGTCTTTTCCTTAAAATTAATACAAATATTAAGTTAAAATTCTTTAAAAATCATTTCTACCAAAGCTGGATGAATAAAAAGATATTGTTCCCCTGTGATTTTCATTTAGTATTAAAATTTATGCCATATTCCTCTCTACGTTCTAAAGTCAATAATCAATGTGTACATTTGTGCTGGGTAAAGTTAATACATTCATTACAGGAAAGGATACTCTTTGGTGTACTGATATGAGATCATGTAACTAATACTGTGTCAAAAGATTTGTGTAATCATCCAGCTATATAAGGCTCTCATAACCACCATGGTTTGGCAATAAAATATTATATACTAAATAGTACTAGTTTACTTCCATATGTTTCTCATGTTATAAAACTTGGGAAAGTGAATATGTAACTAAATTTATTTCTTTTTTAATTATTTATTTTAGAGATTATAACATAATACAAGTTAATTGTGTCATTTTTCCCTTCCCTTTTCTCCCTCCAAACTCTCCCATGGCTCTCTTACAAATTTATGGACTCTTTATTTATTGTTGCACACATGTATGTGTGTGCATATATATATGTATGTATATATATGTATACACACATATATTCCTAAATACATAAATACTAATTGACAAATCTGTATAATGTTATGTGCATGTATGTTTTCAGGGCTGACATTTGGTATTGGATAACCAATTGGTGTGCTCTCCCTTAGCCTCAATCCTACATATAGTAGGCAACTAAGTTTATTTCTTAGAAAAAAATAACTGAGTGTATTATTTATATTAGCAATATTAACTTCAAACATCTGTCCCAATATATTTCAGAGCTGTTGTGAAAAAATAGAAATAGTGGAATCAGTCAAGACTGAAATGGATTTGAATATATTGCCTTTGATACAATTATTACACCTTTAAACACTCTGAGTGAGCGTGCACTATCTTCCTTCATTCATGTGCCCCATTAGTGTATTTTTAGCTTCTGCTCTTTAATAGAAGGAGAAAGAGTCTATATGTGATGGTATGACCAAATATATTTGGCCAGAGTATGATTAAAACATCCATTAACAAAAACAGTTCATCCCCCTGAAGAACAAATTCATGGAAGAAAACCTCAAATACACACACACACACACACACACGCGCGCGCGCTACTTAAAATGGAATATTTGGGGATCTGGGAAGGTGGATCACTCTGTAAAGTGCTTGCGATACAAGCATTAGGACCTTAGCTGTACCCCCAGCAGCCACATAAAGTGATCTCAGCACTGTGATCCCAGCACTGAGGTGTGGAGACAGGGGGATTCCTAAGGCTTGACAGCCAGCCAGTCTAGCCAAATTGGTTGTTTTGGGTTCAGTGAGAGACTCAAAACCTAAGGTGTATGCATGTATGAACATGTACGCACATATATATTGCACACAATTTTAATTTTTAAGAAGTAAAAAAGGCAGTTAGTACAGGCTTTAAGTAAGTTATGATGTCTTATATTTTAAAATGAATTTTGAAAACTTCACTGAACATCTAGGGCCTTGAAAGTCATTACTTGATTAAGCATGGAATATACTTTCTAACTCTAAGCAGAGTTTATATCCTTTTCTTTCTCAAAAGGATTTTAAAAAGTGAGATTCTGTAGGAACATTATAAAATGTCCAGGGCAAAAATTATTGACTAGAACCGAGTAATATATCCTCTCAGACAATTTTTCTTTTAGTAGAACCCTAATACTACCATTCTTCAAACCCAACAACATTAGGAAATTTAATATTCCTAAAAAAGAAAGAAAATAAATTTAATATTCCTTGTACAACCTGAGTATGTTCTTCCAGTGAAGGATATGCATTCCTATGAACTGTTAAAACACATATAGAAAAAAAAACTGAAACTCTAATTCTGGCTTTTCTTACTCAAAAATCTATGAGCTTGCTACTCTATTTTCTAACATTAATTGATACAAAGTAGCAAAACATTTCTTAAAACTAGCATTACCGCTGGGCGGTGGTAGTGCACACCTTTCATCCCAGTACTCGGGAGGCAGAGACAGGTGGATCTCTGTGAATTTGAGCCTGGTCTACAAAGAGAGTTCCAGGACAGCTAGGACTGTTAAACAGAGAAACCCTGTCTTGAAAAACCAAAACCAAACAAACAAAAACCTAGAATTACTAGGGGCTGGCAATATGGCTTGCTACTCTTCCAGAGGACCAGAGTTTGGTTCCTAGTCATCTATGTCAGATGGCTCAACAATTGTAACTCCAGTTCTAGGGGATCCAACATATTGTTCTGGCCTCCTCAGGCACCCATATATACTTGCACATACTCACACACAAACACAGACACATACACATAAAAATAAAAGCTTTAAAATAAAAGCTAAGATAACCAGGAAAACATCACCTTACTCACTCTAATATAGAGTTCTCCAGATGAGTTTATTTCTGTATCTCCATATCAAACTACTGAATGTCTTGCTTTCAACTTACGGGCATTTGTTAGATCAGTTCTAAAATGTCACTACAGAGAACATTAACTTTTGTTTGGGTTTTTTTTAAGACAGAAACCATGCAGCCCTGACTAGCCTGAAACTTACTATANAGACCAGGCTGGCCTTGGGCTTAGAGATCTTCCTGCCTCTGCCTCTCTAGGTTTACAGCACGGGTCACCATGCTTGGCAATCACTTTCAGCTCTCTAATGCTACCTTACAAATTATTTTCCCTTCAGATGATGGATGTTTCATAAAACCTTAAATTTCTTCATTTTGAAATGGACTTGCATCTTAGTCGTCCTTGTAAAGGAAACATAATGCAGTTCACTGAATAAGAGGAATTTGAAATAGTGTATATGGCACAAAAAATGAAATTCTGAAAGAGGCAAAAAAAATTCTAAATGTTAGTATTTTAAAAGGAAATCGTGCTTATTGTTTTGGATATAAGGATAATCAAAATCTTGACTAAAAATCATAATTTTTTAAAAAGATCCTTTTTCAGCAAACACACACATACACACACACATGCACGCACACACACACACACACACACACACACACACACACACAATTTCCTTCCATGACTTCAATTATGCTCATGAATCCAAATCTAACTTCAATTTTCTCTCTAAACCTAAAATTCCAGCAGCCAATGATATGACATTTACATGTCCAAAGGACAACTTCAACTTGGCAGGTGAATAATCACCCTTCCTAAGCATGTTCTGTTTTTTCCTGTCTTCCTCATACACAGGAACTACTGANGAGGCTCTCACTTTCTCAATAGATATGTTTCCCTCATGGCACTGCAGCATCTTGGGGCAGGTCTCACCACTTTACTTTTTACCAGTCTCTTCTCTAGTCTCAGTTCCTTACAGTCCATCTTTCATGCAGATTTATAATTGCTAGAATATTCATTCTAAAATAAAGACCTAGTTGTAACCTCTCACTCACATTATCATAGTGATAACAAGAGTCCACAGTCAACATCACCTGTATCTTTGTAACTGGGTGTTTCTCTATCCATACATAGCTCTTTGCAACCTATTCTCTGGCCATAAACTCTCTGGAACAGTCCTGAAATTCTCCCATTAATCTGTGGACTCTAATGTCAGTTGCTCTGCCTATCATGTTCCCACTGTCCTCTTCCCCTAAGTCCTTCTCTGGCTTATTTCTAGTCGTTTTTTAGGAAAACTTAGACATGTCACTCCCTGGAAGGTTTCCTAGATCTTCCTCCTCCCCTGGAACAACTCCAGACTGAATCAGATGTGCTTCTGCTGTGTCTTTCCAGTGCTTACCTGTCCTTTCAGAGTAGGATCTTCCTCTATCCCTACGGCCTCATTCACCCTCAGTTTTTACTAGTACAAGTCAATAAACACTAGTACAAGTCAATAAACACTTGTTGAAAGACTGGATGGACAGATAGATATATTAATGAATTAGTTCCCTTAAAATAGAAAATAACCTTACTCCAACGATACAATTTTGCTTAAAACATTGGTAAAAAACAGACTAGACTTGCCTTCACAATCAGTTTATCAGCTAAAAGGGAGCTTTTTTTTTAAGTCTTTCTGTCTTCCTCATGAAATCTTTTGTTGTTTTTTAACAAGAAAAAAATACATGCGTGGCATTATCACCCAGCTTTATGAACAAGCAGCACACAGCCTTTTCCTAAAGACTGACAATGGCATAAAAACATGTGCCCCCAAAAATATCTTAAATAAGCGGGCTTGCTGGTACACATCTTTAATCCCAGCACTTGGGAGGCAGAGGCAAACAAATCTCTAGGAGTTTGAGGCCAGTCTGGTCTACATACTGAATTCCAGGCCAGCCAGGGCTACCCTGTCCTGTCTCAAAAAACTGAAAAAGTGTGTTCCTAGTTTACAACCACAAAGGCAGTTTTAATGGAATGAACATACGACTTTCCAAGGTGATAGACGTAAAATGTTCAGAAAAAAATCATTCTTACCATGCTATTTTGATTTAGTTATTATCAGTAAACATGAATCACTAATTCATGATAGAAAAATAAGGTTTAAACATTAGCTAGTAGATTTACATGCATGCTTCCTAAATAAAACTTGCTTAAAACATTTCTACNTCAGATTTTAAAGTTTTGGCTTTCTAGGAAAATCTGGAGAAATCCTATTCTTTCATTCAGAATCAAGTAACCACAGTTTAATATTTAAACATTACATTTAAGCATATCTTGTCTACCAGTTCTCAGAACATACTTTCATTGCCAAACTCTCTCCAAGTGATGCAATATTCTCAGACTTTTTATCCAAACATGCTTGCAGGCATTCCTTTTCTTTAGCCAGATCATTGAGGGTTGCACCAAGAATGCTGATTTCTTCTCGCTGTGCAATACTTTGCCTCGTAAAATTATCTAAATAATCATAAAGGTGTTGTTTTAATCAATATAAAATCTTTTTTCCAGTTCATCAGATTGAAATATTTTTTCAACTAGTTGTCCTATGTTATCCAATCACTTAAGAGTACCATAACTCAAATAAAATGTTTTTGCTTGTGATTATAAACCATAGTGAATCACAAAGTTCTAAATGCCCATAAATGTAAAAGCACAATTTGAATTACAGCAAAAGAAAGCTCTATATCAACATCTAATCNAACTGATTTATGTGGTAGGGAGCACAGAATGGGAATGAATGAGACAGGTGGAATATCAAAACAACCTATGAATTTCTCCATTAAATTCCTCTCCTACTAGCCTAGAATGATGGTTGAATGTAAAGTTGACAACAAATTTTAATAAAATATTCAATTAAATCAGCTTTAGAGTTAATTGTNTCCCAATATTTTGATTCTTTATTTTTCTAAAATTCCTGAGGAGAATCATTTGGAATATCTTATTTGTGAGAACTCTGACAAGCCAATGTCAGTGTTGAAGGCATGAATAATTGGTACAAAGCAGGTTTTTTAAACTGTGGTTTGTCATCCAACTCTGTCCAAACCACCTAGGAAACATCAACTTTTAGGCTTTCCATGGTCCTTCTGAATCTAAAATTCTGATAGTGGGCACAGCAGCTTGTATTTTGACAAGCACACTGTGTCCCACACCCCACAGTGATGAGAACTTTGGTCTAGAGGTAGATGCTTTAGGATGACAGAATTACCTGACATAAACCTTCAACAAGTCTGGCTCCAATGATCTTTGTTAGCTTCTAGGAGACTATGTCACATGGCAGACTAGAACCACTCTTCTAGTGCTCTGCAAGGAGAGCTCTGCTAGACCAGACTTAATCCCTGTCAAGAGCCATTCCAGTGCAGTGCTTAAGTGGTGATACCAGCCTATCACATCACACAGTACTTAACAATGTCATGGTCTTTCTCAGAGGCAGTAATGCCTCTCAGGCAACACACGTTTTGGTGTTTTTATATCTGTGTGTATTTCCACTGAAAACCAATCAATCTATTATCTAGCTATCATGTGTTGTCAACATAACAGAATCTAGTACCACTTAGGAGAAGGGTCTCTTGGCATGCCTATATGAGATTATCTTGATTATATTAATTGATGTGGAAGACATTTCTTAATTGGAGGTGGGAACATCCTCTAGGCAGTAGGTCCTGGCCTGTATATAGAAGTAGAGAAAGAAGCTGAGCAGCACCCGTGTCTGTTGCTTTCTTCTGGTTGCAGACATAATGTGACTAGCTACTTGAGCTCCTACTGTCTTGACTTTCCTGCCCTTACGATGAATTGTACTTTGAACTGTAAACTGAAATAAATCCTCCCTCCCTTAAGTTTGTCTTAACAGACTACTTTAACACAACAACAGGAAAAGAAAGTACAAATACCTGCTTCTTTAAAATTCTAGTAAGTACAGTATTCTGTTTGTTTGGATTTTTTGTTTTGTTCGGTTTTGGGACAGGGTCTCATGATGTAGCCCTGACAGGCTTGGGACTTGCTATGTAGCCCAAACTGGCCTGGAACTCATGATCCTCCTACTTCAACCTCCTAAGTGCTGGGATTGCAGGTATGAATTACCATGCTGGATTCTTGCTATCTTTTAATTGTTTGGGATTACAAAGAAAATCACTTGGATAAAATTTCCTATGTAAGTTGATGTGATCACATCTTCCTCTTCTTATAAGTACCAGGTAAATTTTTTATTTTTGGTTAGGCTTGTGGAAGATGAAATTATTTCTAACATTTGAAATTCTCAGAAAAAAATAGCCTTCTCCAGGGAAGAGCACACCAATTGGTTATCCAATACCAAATGTCTCAAGAGTCTAGCCCAACTCTTTATTTTGTAAACTTTCTAGTATGAGTTTATACTAATGAAAATATTAAAAATAAAACATATACAGGCATATAAGCATGTGTATATATATGTGCATGTATGTATACATGCATAGGCATATGTACTCCCCAACCTGTCATAAAGGCTCAGGTTGGTTTCACTTTGACAATGGCCACTACCATTGGTGGGGATCCCACAATCCTGGCATCTCCAATACAAGTGAGTCTCCACTGCTTTCCTGGCCTTGCTTCAGGGATTCTGAACCTCCCTCTTGGTAAAAATTATATATAATTTATATATATATATNTNTNTNTATATATATATACATAATATCTATGTGTGTAAAATAAATACATGTAATGTACTATATACAAAAGTCTCAAGAGACATATCTGCTCTTGCCCACTTGTGTTTGACTTCTCATTCATTCCTAAACTCACTGCCTCTTCCACANATAATACTTCAAGCTTTGGGGGGTTACTGCTAGCCAAAGTGCCAGTGTGCTACAGTTTATTGATAATTTTTAGCCCATATTATTTTCCAATAATATCTGACAAGAGATCATACCCTCTGCTTTAAAACACCTTTCTTTCCTACCTTCCAAATAGATTAACTTCTGGGTTTTCTTCCTACTTCTTTGGTTTCTTCTTATTCTGTTTTGAATTCTCTTCTCCTTATTCTCTGGCCCCCCAGGTGACTTCATGGTTTTAAAATATCATTTATATATATGGTATCTTATTATATTACCTTTGATATTTCTCTTTGAATATTTCTTGTCTCAATCAGTAGCAATTCCACCTACCTAGTTACTCATGCTAACATTTACTGAACAACAGATGGGGGGTTTAAGTAATTTTTTTATTTTTGAAATTATAATTACACCATCCTCCCTTATCCTTTTTCCCCCTTGAGCCCTCCCATGTAGCCCTCTGCTCTGTTTCAATTTCATGGCTCCTTTTTCTTTAATTGTTGTTACATACATGTATGTGTATGTAACCATATAGTGTTACTTGTATNTATGTTTTCAGAGCTGTGGTATTGGATAACCAATTAGTGTGCTCTTCTCTGGGAAAGACTATTTTTCCTGAGAATTACAAATACTAAAAAAAATTCCTTATCTTTAGTCTTCCATAATCCTAACAAAAATTTGTCTGTTACTTCTAAGAAGAATAAGATGTGATCATGTCAACACAAATAGGAATTTTTTATCAAATTGAACCTTTTTGTAAACTCAGACACTATTATAGACACATAACTAAATATGTGAACGTTTTCTATCCAAAGTGGAAATACATATACATTACAACTCCTTTCAATAGCTCTGAGTAAGCTGACATGTTACACAAATAGTATCGGGTTACAGGTAATCATAAAAGAGGGGGCTGCTGCTTTATCTCTTCACTGACAAATTCAAGTTGTAACTAAGTACTTGTGGTTCTAAATCTAAGCTTAAAAATGTTGCAGTCAAATAAAAATGCATTTCCCATTAATCATATTCATAAACTTAAGGCTAAGGGCTTCTTAAATTTATGTATATTATAACTAAAGGAAAGAAAAATGTATTTTTCTANCAGACTTAAGAAAAATAAAAGGCAATAACAGAAAAAAACTTACCAACTTTTTCATCCAAGCACATAATTTTCTCCTGAGTAAGCTGTAGCTCATATTTTTTCTTAGCAAGGTGTCGCTGAGTATCAGAAAGATCTTTTTCTGTGTTTTCATATAAAAGTCTGAAAATATTTTAATAATAAAAACTAATTCTGGAATTTTTATGTTTTGTCAACTTTTAGTATATTTAAATCTAAATAGAGCTTTTAAGGACACTAATGTGTTTTCCCTTTTAATATTGTCATTATTATAAAACCACACTGTAGAAAGTTTACAAAATAAGGAGTAGGGCTAGAAAGATAGCTCAGTCAGTGAAATGCCTACAATGCAAACATGAGGACCTGAGTTCAGATCCCCAATACTCAAATAAAAGGCTGGCNTTAGAGGCATGTATTTTTAATCCCAGTACTGGGGCTGGGAGAGGGCAGGGAAAGGCAGACTCCTGAAGCTCACTGGTCAGACAGCCTATCCAATCAGCGAACCCAAGATTCAGAAAGAGAAAGACTGTTTCTCAGAATTGATGGAGAGCAATAGAGAACTCCCAGTGTTGACCTTCACACACATTCAAAATCTCTCTCTCTCTCTCTCTCTCTCTCTCTCTCTCTCTCTCTCTCTCCCAGGTTTGTTTTATTTTGCAATGCACATTTTTGAGTTATCGTGCTTTAAAGTTAAACTGAATCACATTTTACCTATACTTAATATTTAGTATCTTTAAATCCTATAATGCAGCTCTCTAGATCACNATTTTCTGGCTAACAAAGTATTACATGAGTAATAATCACTTACTTTTAAGCAGATACACTGATTCCTTGTTATTAGACTTTTAGGNTTATTCTAGTTTTCACTTTTAAAATTTAATCTCTGGTGAACTGCATTTTCTTCACTCCACAAACATTTATTGTCTGGTATGTATAAGAACTAGATGCTGAGGAAGCAATGGTGAATTAAGTTGGCACTGTTCATGCCCTCAGGAAGTTCACAGTCCACAAGTAAGTAAACAGACTTCCATTTCTAGAAATATAAAGTCTCTTCACCAAAATCACACTTAGGCATATTGAACAAAATGTGTGAAGTCACTCTTTATTTATTTATTTTGGTTTTACAAGACAGGGTTTCTCAGTGTAGTCTGGGCTGTACTGGAACTCACTCTGTAGATCAGNCTGGCCTCGAACTAAGAGATCCACCTACCTCTTCCTCCCAAATGCTGAGATAAAAGGTGTGCACCACCACCACCTGGTAAAGCCACTTTAAATGTATGACAAAATGTGCACTAATTTGTAAGGGATGTCTCCTAGTACATAATCAAAGCTCTGACTTATACTAGTCACGTTGTGTTTGTCTGTCTCAGTAGCCTAGAAAAGAAAAGGATGCCTCAAGATCTTTATCATAAAGAATAGACTAAAATAGCCCATCTAAGGCCACTGAGCCACTGTTGGAAGGTTAGCCTAGAGAAATTGTCAGTTGTTAAAAGGTTCAGGGAATTCTTCCTTGTGGAATTCCTAGTACTGAAAGAAAATAAAAGTCAAAAGTTGGTTCCATGTTGGACACATAAATGTGTGATACTGGCTAAACTTTTCTGGAGACAACACTCTCAACCCAGGCGAGAACTAAAGCTCAGAAACAGTCCTTTTGAAATTGACCCCCATTTGAAATCACAAATTATATTAGAAGTAATACAAATTTAATAAGAGGTTAAAAGTATAAAAACTAAATAAGATACCCCCAAATTTCAGGGTACAGCACTATTGAACAGAAACTTTAAACGCAGACAAAAAATAAAACATAAAATCAAAAGAAAAATAACAGCTTTTAAAATATAATCACAAAATTAAACTAATATCATTAAAACTTTAAAAACGACAAAGCTAAATGGACAAGTTAAGATAAAGAGACAACTACCAACAGATCAGAGAAAAATCACCTTTATTAAGAACACAGGTAAGAAGGTGGAGACTGAAAGAAGAGGCATGAAGATGGAAATGAGACTGTCTGTTATTCACCTAATCAAAATCAAAGGGCAAGAATAAAGGCAATATTCAAAGGAATGATGGCTAATCAAAGATGAAATGTTAGAATAAGGAAGCATTAATCTGACTCTATTATGGCAATTATAAGTAGGCAAAAGTAAAAGAACTTCAAAGGAATGAAAGNAGGGACAGGGTAGATTAACTAAAAGTAAGGATGTACAAATATTATGAAATCCCACTGGAATGTGAGCTAATTAAGAATATAACAACAGGGGCCATAGNAGTAGAAACACTTGTTGCTCTTGCAGCAGGCTCAAGTTTAGTTTGAAGAATCCAGAAATGGTTTGAATCCATCCATAATTCCAGTTCCATTAATCTGATGCCCTCTTTTGAGCTCTGTGGGAACCAGACACACATATACACACATGCAGACAAAGCACTTATAAAAGAATCTTAATTTTTTAAAAAAGAATATCACAACAACAAAAAAAGAAATTTGAACAGAGGTATCCTGTATGAACAGACATGTTCCAGAAAACATGGGTTATTAAATGAAAAATCTCAGTGTTAGGCATTGGATACCCAAAGACACCCAAAACAATACAGGCCGGCTATTGCCACCACTTTCAGTTGATCACCATAACTAGGCAGTAAGACTCTACTGTCGAAGACACCAAATACTTTGGTTGCAGGACACAGTGGAATCAACTTGTCTCCCTGCTAGCTAACTTTCACAGTGCCAAGAGATGCTATGCAGGCTTCTGGAGGAGAAATGACATCAATGGTCTTACACAATCCTGGACTCTGCATGCTATAAATCTGACCTACTAGGCAAGATGTACACAATGGTACAATAGTGGCAAGGTTGTCTATGGGAGTAGCCAACTGTTGTCTTGATTAGATTTGAGATCTACCTCACAGAAGGGAATTTCATGTTTTGTACTATAAACATGGACAAAACCCATGGCTAGGAAATTGTTATGCCCAAGGGAGAAACTTCTTGGTGTTGTCTTTCTAAATGGCCATGTTGTCAAACTGCCTTCTAAATATTTCTGTTTTTATCCATAGATTTGCACTGTTCTCAACCTTGGGCAGAGAAGCTTAATGCAAAGACTCAATACCTGTTCAAAGTGCTAAAAATAAGTGGCTTTGAGTGCTCAGGGAACATCACGAAAGAGAAAGCAAGAATGTAAGAGCCANAGGGTGAAGAGGAGTACTGCAAAATGCTATCCTCAGGAAATAAGTGTTGAACATATGAAATTAACAACTAGGGTTACCTGCACAAGACCAAGCTAGTTAAAAATTCCAACATGGAGGTGGGAGGGACTCCCAAGGCCACACTCCTAGCCAAGGATCTACTAGCAGTTGATTGCTGCTATGAGAGGGAGAGCCACTTTTTTTCAAAGGGTANCCATTGGCAGGATGTCCATGCCTCAGTGGTTAACCCCATAGCCATGTGCAAATGGATAGCTCTTGGGTTAGTGGATATCTATATCTATACCTATACCTATATCTATATATCTGGAGGACTTGAAACTTGAAGGGAGATGTAATGGGGAAGAAGCACAAGAGTTAGCAGAAGGGAGTGGGGATTGGATAAGATTAGTATGTATTGTATACATCTATGAAATTTTCAAGTAAAAAAGAATTTACAGGGAGCCAGATTTCTACACTTTGTTCAAAGTGTTAAATGTGACAATACCTAGGGAAATCACTGTAAAAAATATCATACACACACACACACATTAAAATGAAGTTTTTAAAATGTCAAGTAACCCATTTAGAAGAAATGAAAACAGAGGGAGGAAATAAAAATAAATGAGAATCGAACCATATCTATAATTACAGTAGATGAGTATGTTCTGCCTTACTTTTATAGCACCAAACTGAAAGCAATCAAAATGTCCCTCCTAGCTTTCATGGTACCAGAAGGCATCAAGCAAGNTTTCAAAGAAGGAAAGCAACCAATTATCTTACCCATTTATGGTGTGTATGAACCACAACAACTACCACCATGGCACAATAACCCTAGGGTCCCGGAGTGGCACACATAACTCGGTGGTAACCATCAACTCTCTAATTGAACTTAAGACCCACTCAACAAGAGGGAAGCCAAGTCTGGTACTGGAAACCTAAATAGCTACTCAGTGCTAGTGAAGTCATGGTTATTGGAGGAGAATCCACAACCACTAATTTACTAAATCAACATAATCCCTAACAATCTATAAACATTTGTGATATTTTGCATTCACAAGACTCTGATCCAGTGTGTATTTTTACATGTGTGATAATTAAGACTTCTTTATGTCTTCAAGAACATTCTCTCCACACTATACTATTGTATCTCAGTTAAACTAACATTATTTGAGGCTTTCCTACAATCTGAATGGAAACAAGTCCTTTCCACTATGTTCTTGTGTGTGCTAGAATTGTCAAGACTGTGTAGCTGTCCTACATGCTGTAGGTATGAGTCCTCTTATTTTTTTTTTAAAATAACTGGAGTTCTTGAGGCTTTCCTACACACATATGATTTCTCTTCAATGTGAGATTTTTGTGCATTTAAACAGTACTAGAATTATTGAAGGCTGTCCCACAGGGCAAACATACATGCATGTTTCTCTTCTTTAAGAACTCTTTTGTGTATCTGAAGGAAATAGAACACTGGAAGGTTTTCCTGCAGTTTTTGTTGTTGATGGTGGGTTGAGTTTTTTGTTTGCTTGTTTTGTTTTTGTGTTTTCATTCATAAAATTTTTCTGTCATGTATATTCATACATGTTTTTAATAGAAAACAGAATAACTGAAATTTCCCTCACACTGCTTACATGGAGGTTTCATTCCAATATGAGTACTTTCATGGAGCTGAGGAGTACTTCAGTGGCTGAAGTCTTTTCTATATGGCTTATATTCATAAGGATTCTCTCCAGCATGGGCCCTTCTATGATTTCGAAGAGAACTGNGGAAACTGAAGACTTTATCACATTGCTTACCTTTACACAGTATNTCCAATGTGTACTTTTCCTTTGCTTCTGGAAGCACTGGAAATAAGTTAAAGTTTTCCAGATTTCTAGTTTGGTTTTGTTGCTATGCTAAACATCAGGACCAAAAGCAACTTGGGGAAGAAAAGGTTTAATTGGCTTTATTTCCAGGTTACAATCCATCATTAAGGGAAGTCAGGGCAAGAACTCAAAGTAGGAACTTTAAGCAGAATCCATGGAGGAACACTTGTCTATTGGCTTGCTTCTTGTGGTCTAGTCAGCAAGCTTTTCTATATAACCCCAGGCTAACCTGTCCAGAGATAGTACCACCCACTATGGGCTGGGCAATCCCTTACCAACCAGCAATCCTGACAATGCCCCACAGACATGCTCACAGGCCAATAAAAGTAATTCAATTGAGGTGAGACACTCTTCCCAGGTGTCTCAAGTTGACAACCAAGATTTGCCATCACAACCACATTTTGCTCCATTTTCCTCATAATCATATTGTTTGTTTTATGAGTTCTGAAGGGGATGAATGACAAATGAGAGGATGGACGGACACACACACACACACGGGGTGTTGATTTCATATGCATAAGTTTTCTTGTTCAAAACACAACCTAGAGTCTTCACAGATGGTTTCTTCACTTATGTTCAAAGTATCTCTACTACTTGACTTCTGCTGGGACTTTTGTAGCCATATTCAATGTTCTGGCTACCCATTTTTGTGTCAGAAGACACACTTCATATGGTTTCTTCTGCCACTTGACTTCNTATATATCACCTGGGACTTCTGNAGCCATCTTCAATATTCTGATCTTCACATTTTTTCCCTACAGAGGCCATGCTCTAGAAAGGTTCACACATATTTCTGTAGAGGGTCTTCTGGGAAAGATCCAGAAAGGCATACCCCAGAATGAAGTTCACAGCCACAGCTTCAAAGGTCAGTATCTCTATTTCCAGTTTCTGCTGTCCCAGGTTCTCCCAAGGCTCTGAAAGCCTATGCAGGTCACAACACAACAGAGAAGGAACCACCCAAAGTCTCTTTGAACAGCACACATGTGGTTCCGATAAAGGCTTTTAGATGGATTTACACAGTATACTGACTTTTTAAACTTGTCTCAAAAACTGTATCCATATTGATTAGATTGATACTATTCTTGAGATGGTATAAATTTATAGCATTTAAAAATTTATTTAGCTTATAAATTTATAATTATAAAATTATAAAATAGATTAGTGAGTGCCAGATGTAAGTTATTTGGGGGTAAGGAAATGAAGTGTGACTACAAAAAAGTACCACAGGAAGTAACTTNGTAGGAATAGAATAATTCCTTATCTTGAGTATGGTGACTGACATCAAACATTTATATGATACAATCACATAGAATTATGTGGTGATATATTGTGTACCCCAAGAAAGCTTGCCAGAAGATCAGAGGACAAAACCAGCCACTAGATTAGACATAGAGGCCAAACAGTGGTTGCACACACCCTTAATCCTATCACTCTGGAGGCAGAGATCGGTCTGGATCTCTGTGAGTTCAAGGCTACACTGAAAACAAAGCCAGGCAGTTAAAATACCAGAAAAAGTTACTAGAAGAGACTGAAATTGGTGGTCTGTTACTTAAGAATTAGTCTAAAGTTTTAAACTGAAGATGAGCTTCAATGCATAGGAGAGTATGCTTCCTGTAAAAAGCAGCACATACTCAGACCCATGAGATAGATTCGTAAAGTAATACTGAAAAGTATACTATGAGGTAACTATGGTAAGAAATCAGACAAGAATGATCCTCCATTTGACACAGTTGTCATCTGGTCTACCCAGAGTACTAAAATAGATTTTGATACTGAAATCTTTCTACTCTCAAATAGCCTAACTCAAAAGGAACCAGCTAACTTTTTTCTTACAGATAGTTCTATCAAGTTTTCAATTGTATGAGAAATTCTAATTTCTTGAGCCATGTATTAATTAATTATAAAGTTAAATAACCAAATAAAATATCTACAAAGGAAGTGACATTTCACAAAGAAGCTACAGATATGGCAAAAAGGTACTAAAAATTATTAGGAAATCAGAAACTGACAATAATAAATGTTGACAAGTGTGGTGGTTTGAAAGAAAATGGCCCCAAAGGGAGTGACACTATTAAAAGGTGTGGCCTTGTTGGAGGAAGTATGTCACTGTGGGGGTGAGCTTTGAGGTCTTTTTGCTCAAGCTTCCCTTAGTGTGACTATCAGTTTACTTCCTGTTGTCTGCAAAATGTAGAATTCTCAGCACCACGTCTGCCTGCATGCCAGCATGCTCCCCCATCATGATGATAATGAACTGACCCTCTAAAACTGTAAGCGAACCACCCTGTTTTCTTTATAAGAGGTAGCATGGTCATGGTGTCTCTTCACAGCAATAGAAACTCTAACTAAGATAACAAGGAAGCAGAACAACAATAAAACAATCATACAACTCTCTGAAGTAGGGTTCTAGAAGAAAATTAACAATTAGATAAAAATTATAAGAGTAATATGTCTCAAGCATAGTACAAACTAGAACCTTATTAGAGTTAAAGGAATCTATAATCACAAGATACTACTATTACTACCTCTAATAGTTACCTTAGTGGTAAAGGGCTTAATTCTCTCTAAGAGCCTAAGACAAGGATCATAAATTATTAGTTACTTATTAAATCAACAAGCACTGCAGAAATCTATTTGGCCATTTCCTGTCAAGTTAAAGACATACTTATCACATAACCCAAAAATTCCACTATTGGTCTAAAAGAAAAAAAAAATCTGGCTATAAAACAACATGTACAAGGGCTGGGATTAAGAGCACTTGATGCTCATACAGAGGAGCCAGGTTCAACTGGTTCAGCACCCACATAGCAGCTAGCAACTGTCTCTAACTTCAGTTCCAGAGGATCTGATGCCTTTGTCTGGCCTCCACAGTCACTGCACAAATATGATGCACAGATATACATGCTGGCAAAATACCCATATACATAAAACATAAAATATAGAAACAAAAGATTATACAAAAATTTATATCTGCCTTATTCCTTAAAGTAAAAAAAGTAATAAACCTAAACATTCATCAGCAGAATGAACATATGTAGTTTGTCAATCCCACAGGGAAGTACTTAAAAATCAAAAAAGGATTAAATCACTTACATAAGCAGTGACACAGATGACTCTAAACAGTACTATGTTGCAAAAACAAGATATTTTTTAAAAAGTGTGTTATCCCAGTCACATGTAGTCACTTTTAACTTCTCCAGTCCCTAGGACCACAAAATGATTGCATAAGAAGCATTGTGGGCNTTGTGGCTGGGCATTGTGGCTTTAATCCCAGCAGTTGGGAGGCAGAGACAGGTGAATCTCTGTGGGTTTAAGGCCAGCCTCGTCTACAAAGCGAGTTCTAGGACAGCTAGGGCTGTTGCACAGAAAAACTCTGTTTTGAAAAACCAAAACCAAAACCAAACTCCCCTAAAAAAGATCATGCAGAGAAATCTTAATAATCAATAAAAAAAATTTCCATGGTCTTTAAAAGTTTTGTCAAAATGTAACTTTCTTATTATTAGTCATAAACANATAGTAGAGAATTAAAACATTAAGCAAGCATATTGAATATGTTGTATTTTAAAACACCAGATACATTAAGGATTAACAAGTGTAACTCAAAGGTTTCTCTTGCCTGGCACTGGGGTGTTAGTCTATGTCTCTTGGGGGAACACTGTCACCTCATGTGGTATGACTTCATTTAAACACAACACACACACACAATACATATATTTTTAAGTAAACTTACAATATTTCCTTACGTCTTTTAAGAACATCTTTAGGGTTCTCTCTCCTTCCTTTTTCTTCTGTATTTCCCTTCCTCCCTAGTTAAGTCCCCCATTGTTTTTCCCTTTCATAGCTGTGTCCTACTATATCCCTCTCAGGAGTTCCTTTCTCCTTCCCCAAACGGGCCTTTTCTTTTTTTCCCGACTTCTGCAGTTACTTCAGGGTATATACTCAAATCTAAAGATTCAGAGCTAAGACCCCAAAATAAGCGATATATATGGTCTGTCTTTCTGGGTCTGGGTTATTTCACTCAGTATATTTTCTAGTTCCATCAATTTACCCACAAACTTCATAATGTCATTTTTCTTCACAGCTGAACAGAATTCCGTGTGTGTGTGTATACTCCCATTTGCATTATCCATTCATCGACTGGAAGACATTTAGACTGCTTTTATTTCCTAGCTATTGCGAACAGAGCAGCAATGAATATAGCCAAACAAGAATCTCTGGACTNTGATAACAAGTCCTCGGGCAGACACCAAGGAGTGGTACAGCTGTGTCATACAGTTGATCTATTTTTAGCTGTTTGAGAATTCTACATGCTGATTTCATGGCTACATCAGTATGCAATCCGACCAGCAGTGAATGAAGGTTGCCCTTTCCCTGCACACCCATCAGCATTTGTTGTCATCTGTTTTCTTGATGTTAGCCATTCTGACTGGACTAAGATGAAATCTCAAAGTAGTTTTAATTTGCATTTCTCTGTTGTTACAGATATTTAACATTTAAAAGGTATTTCTTAGCCCAAAATAAACAAAATCCCCAGTAAAATCCCCTGGGCAGAACTAAATTGAGAACCAAAGGGGAGGGGGGCAGCTGGCTGCCTATAAAGACTGCTTTGTGGCAACCAGGGAATCCTTTCTTTTTTCTTTTCTTTCTTTCTTTTTTTTTTTTTAAATAAGTTTCCCTATCTCTTCAGAGAGAGACCTGAAGACCTAATTGTAAACTTTAAGCAACTTTTGGCATTGTCAAGGTTCTTCCTCAGCCGCCCCCTGCCACATTTGAAAGCTCTCCCCTAATTGATCATATTTTCACCTTATTTGCATACTCATATTCAGCCAATCAGAGCCCAGGAGGCATGCCATAAATTTGGAAGCTCTTGGACTGCAGGAAACAACCAAGGAAAAGGAACCCACTGCCTTCCTTCAAGACTTGCTGTTGACAGACACATTGGAGGGTCCCTGCACCAGAGGTCTCTACCACAAAGTTTGTTCAAGCCAGCCTCCAGGACTTGACCAGTTGAAGGGCAGCTGTACCTGCCTCTGTTTCCAAGAATCTGAACTCAACTGGGTGCCAAGGGAAACTTGTCCCTGAAATTGCTTCCAACCTCCAGGACAAGTGGCTCCAAACTTCACACTTGAAGCTTTAGAAGCTGCAGCTTAAGGCTTCAAGCCCTGCTGCTCTGGAGACCTACTGGAGCTGTAAATGCTTTCTGCTAGCACCCGCCACTACTAAGTGTTAAACCTCTTTTGTTTGCATCCTATGCTTTACACTGTTTAAGGTTGTTAATCCCAAATTGGCAATAAAGTACTTCCTGTTTGTACTCTTCACTGCCCACTCCATTCTTGGAAGAGAGTGGGACAGGAAACAAATTGCGGGACAAGAGATGGTCTCTACCAACTGCTTCAGTTACATGGCACCAGTGAAAGCAAGACAACTCCATTTAGGGACCGGGTTATAACCTTCAAGTCTTACTCCAATAACAATCTACTTCCTACATGGGGCCCCAATTCCTGAAGGTTCCACAAAGACTCAAAAACAAGTGTTCAAGCATTCTAACCATTCTGCCTTCAGCACCATCGGGCTCATGAAAATCTCATAACATTAATTCATTCTGTCCAATTCCAAGTCACCATAATTTTTAACAGTATCAACACTGAGTCTCTTCTGAGACTCAAGGCAAATATAACTGTGAGCCCCTGTAAAACCAAAAAGAGGCTAAGTTACTGTAAAATGCTCAGATCTAACAAGGACATCTATATCATGCCTCTTCTTCCTCAAGGCTCATGGAATATCACAGAAGATGGGGCAGAAAAACCATTAAGAGCCATTGAGGAGGACTGCTGAGAAATAGTGTCTTTTGGACATGACAGGGCTGTTGCACTCATGAACTCAACCATCAGCTGTGGTTGCCTGCCGAAGACCTACACAAGGTGAAACCAGTCAACATTCCAACACAATTACATGAGAAAAAGGAATCCAGCCCAGGGGGTGCACGCCTTTAATCCCAGCACTTGAGAGGCAGAGCCAGGTGGATCTCTGTNAGTTCGAAGCCAGCCTGGTCTACAGAGCGAGATCCAGGATAGCCAGGGCTACACAGAGAAACCCTGTCTCAGAAAAAACAAACAAAGGGAAAAAAACACCCACAAATCAGAGAAAAAGGAGTCCCTATACATAGCTAGCAGAAATAAAAATAGTCCAGACAACATGGAAATCAGTATGACATTCCTCAAAGGAAATTAAAAATAAATCTACCACATTCTCCAGTTATACAAGTTTTGAGTATTTAACACAAGGACTCAAAGTGAACATATCTACAGAGGTACTTGCTATTGATGTTTATTGCAGCACTATTCACAATAGTTATGGGAAAAAGTATAGAGCCAATCAAGCACCCATCAACAGAGGAATGGATAAAGAAAATACGGTATACATCCACAATGGAATTTTATGCAGTCATAAAGAAGAATGAAACTATGTTATCTACAGGAAAATAGATTCAACTGGGGGGTCATTACATTAAGTGAATTGTTAGACCCAGGAAGACAAATACCATATTCTCTCTCATCTGTAGCCCCTGGATTTTCTATAGACACGTGTCTGTATACATGACATGAAAGTAGAAGCAAAACTTTCTAGAGGAATAATGGGAGCTACTGAGCAGAGGGAGGGAAAGGAAAAGTAGGGCTGTATGTGGGGGAAGGAACATGGTTAAAGTATATTATGTATGTTTAAATAAATACCCTTATGAAACTACTATTATGTGTAATGAATATTTCATTATGTNAATAAAGAGAAGTGAGGCAATGGACTTAAATAAGACAATTCTCCAAAGCAGCCATACAAATAATCAAGATATATAAGAAATGATGCTCATTATCATTACTCATTAAGGAAATATAAATCCAAACCACATTGCAATGTCTCGCACCTGTAAGAATGACCATCAAACACAACAGAAAATAACATGAATTCATGAATACATAGATATTAGACCCCTTGTACACTATTGGAGTGAAAGTAAGACAGAGGCCCTCTGAAAACCAGTATGTTGGTTGGGTTTTGTTAACTTGACACAAACCTAGACATATCTTAAAAGAGAGAATTTTTTTTTTCAAGACAGGTTTCTCTGTGTAGCCCTGGTTGTCCTGGAACTCACTCTGTAGACCAGCCTGGCCTTGAACTCACAGAGATCCACCTCCCTCTGCCCCCCAAGTGCTGGGATTAAGGGCGTGCACCACCACTGCCTGGCTCGGAAGAGGGAATCTTAATTGTAAAAATGCCTCCATAAGATTGGCCTTTAGGCAAATCTACATGCCATTTTCTTGATTAATAATTGATATGGGAGGACCTAGACCACTGTAGGTGGTGCCATCCATAGGCAAGTGGTTATGGGATGTATAAGAAAGAAAACTGAATGGGTCACAAGGAACAGACCAGTAAACAGCTCTTCCCACGGATTCTCCTTAAGTTTCTGTCTTAACTTCCCTCAATGGACTGTGACCCAGGATAAATAAGCCAAATAGACCCTTTCTTTCCCAAATTGCTTTGGGTCATGGTGTGTTATCACAGCAATAGAAACCTAACTAATACACGTTATATGTCCTGTCTCTTATACACATCTAGATGTGTATAAGAGACAGGAGCATGGCAGAGAAGAGTCCAACCTTCATCTTTCTAACATACACACACACACACACACATCGGAAAGTGACTGTTTAGAAAGTGTTTCTGGGGGAGAACAGTATACCTGGGACATCTGGAGGTAACAAGAACAAGTATCAGCCTTATGGTAGCTGCTACCTTGGTCCCCTGTGACCTACTCTGCATGAGACATTGGCAACTTTCACCCTGAAGGTAACTACCATAAATCCCACCACAGGCCAGCTAAATGGGGAGAACCTGCTTCAGCCTTACCCTCAAAATGGAGCCATTGTTGTGCTGCTGCTCTTGGACTGTGACCACTCCTCCAAAATCCGTATGTGCTCCAAACCACAGAGTCATAAGTGATTTGGGCATGCCTGCAGCTCTGACACTAGAAAAAGCACTTTCACAGGCTAACACTGCCCTGGGTCTGTCATTATGTGTTGTGTATATGCCTACACTATATGCTATAGCTCTACCACTGCTCCACAAACCCCCAGGCCCAGGTATCTTGTATAATACCAAAGTGAGCTAGCCAATGCCCTAAGCTCTAGAGTCACTGTCACTCCACATGTCTGACTTCTACACTGAGTCCCCCAGTTACCCCACAAAGATCACAACCATTGCTGCAGCAAACATATCCATGAATCCATCCTGGAGCAAAAGCAGCCAAGCACAGTGATGCTCTAGACCTGGGCTCTGGGGCTATTCCATGAGTGCCCATATATACTAACTAGTGTCAACACAGATGCTCTCATTCATATTCTCTCCTTGGAGAAAAAGGAAAACAAACAGAAGAACTGCAATAGCCCTCATCATCACTTAGACATCCACAGCCATGGCTGCGAAGGACACTCACAGACTGTGCTAACACCGACCGCAGCTGATACACTGCATGAGGACTGAGCTGCTGAGCCTTCACCAGAGTGCGAACTGGATATTGTACCCACCACTATATGAAGATGCTTCCCTATTGAACCTTGGCTGCCAAATATAGAGCCATCAACACAAAGCAAGAACCATGAAAAACCACAAAAACTTGACACAATTCCTCAAAAAATATAAATCTAGAAGGTATATGACCAAGAATTAATAAATGATTAAGGCAGCTAATCAAGTTATAAGAGAACATAAATAGACATGTTAATGAAATCAGGAAAATAATGTACAAATAAAATATTCAACAGATNGATTAAAATTATGAACAAGAACCCAACAGAAATTCTGGGCTTAAAAATAGAAATAATCAAGATTAAAAATGAAATAGCACTAGCAGTCAATGTGACAAGATAGAAGAAATTATCTGTGAACTCAAAGATATGACATTTAGAACTACTGTTAGAGAAGAAAAAGAGTGAGGAGGAATGGAGGGCTATAGGACCCTCAAGAGAGCTAATATTCACTCTGCAGGGATGAAGAGAAGAGGCAAACTCTTAAGAAACACTGACTAAAACTCCCCACTTCTGGGGAAAATATAAACATCTAGATATGAACTTTGCAGATCAAAACTGCAATACCATTTCACTCCGATAAGAATAGCTACCATTTTATTTTATTTATGTATTTATTTTGGTTTTTTTTTTCTTGTTTTTGAATTCCTCCCTCTACTTCTCCCAGTTCCTTCCCACCCTCCCCATCCAGATCCACTCTCTTTCTGTCTCTCATTAAAAAACAACAGGCTTCTAAGAGATAATATTAAAAATATGACAAAATAAAATATTGTAAGATAAAACAAAAACTATTACATCAAAGTTGGCAAGACAAACCAACAGAAGGAAAAGAGCCCAAGAGAAGGCACAAGAATCAAAGACCCTGCCAGGCAGTGGTNGCGCACGCCTTTAATNCCAGCACTCGGGAGGCAGAGGCAGTAGGATCTCTGTGAGTTCGAGGCCAGCCTGGGCTACCGAGAGAGTTCCAGGAAAGGCGCCAAAGCTACACAGAGAAACTCTGTCTTGAAAAACAAAACAAAACAACAACAACAAAAATCAAAGACCCACTCATTCACACACTCAGGAATCCCATGAAAACACTAAACTAGAAGCCATAATATACACACAGAGGACCTGGTATAGATCCATGNAGGCCCTGTGCATGCTGCTTCAGTCTCTGTGAGTTCATATGAGCTTTGCTTATGTTGATTCAGACGGTCTTGTTTTCATCGTGTCCTCCATTCCCTCTGGCTCTTAAATTCTCTCAGTCTCCTCTTCTTGGGGTTCCCTGAGCTCTGAGGAGAGGGTTTGGTGGAGACATCCATTTAGGGCTGAGTGTTCCAAGGTCTCGCTCTCTGCATAATGTCTGGCTGCGGGTTTCTGTATTTGTTCCCATCTGCTGCAAGGGGAGTTTTTCTGAAGATGGCTGAGCAAGGCACTGATCTATGAGTATACTATTTTTTTCTAAGTGCTTCAAACACTGAAAGATACAGCTACCAAAATGATCTAGCAAAGCCACTTCTGTACACATGTACCTGAAGTATATTTATCTCCAACAGATATCTGCATTTCCATGTTAATGATATTGTTATCAGTTTAAATGACTGCCAGAACTATAAAATGCAGTAGTAAACCTCATGATAACCACAAAGAACCAAATGTAATACACAAAAGATAATGAAATTGAAGCCTCAATACCACCTAGCTCACAAAGACAACAGGAACAAAGAGCCAGAAAAGAATTGCCAAAACACCCAACATTAAGTACTTACCTGCATAAACAGGAACTGTGAAGCAGTGAATGCATCAGCTAAGTTCACTGAAGTATCATTTCATAATGTATATGTATCAAAACATTATACTGTATTCTTTAAATATAATTTTAGTCAACAATTATTCTACAATAAAGCTTAAAAAGCCTTTGTAAAAATTTAAAATAGAACTACACAACAAAATAATAGCTGGTGTTAAAAATGAACTGCATACCAAATGTCAGTGAGGATATGTAACTACNGAAAAACTCAACACTGCTGGAGTACATGCACATACTACAGCCACACTGAAAAAGACGTTNATGGTTTCCCTGAAAGGAAAATG
Source organism: Neotoma lepida (assembly GCA_001675575.1). NCBI lineage: Eukaryota > Metazoa > Chordata > Mammalia > Rodentia > Cricetidae > Neotoma > Neotoma lepida. The sequence goes on along the minus strand of LZPO01097161.1, from coordinate 245,612 downwards.
TATCATATGACTCAGGCATTTATTCCTAGATATTGACCCAGGAAATAAAAACATATGTCCACACAAAGACGTATATAGGGAAGAGCTTAGTGGCTTTATTTATTATAGCCCCAAAGTGGAAACAGTGCAACCATCAACGTGCACACTCACACAACAGAATACAAGTCAGCAGTCAAAGAGTGTAAGTTATACACAACATGAATACATGAAGAACAAACCTCAAAGTAACAACACTGAGGGAAAACAGCCTGATTAACAGCATGTACAATACAATTTCATTGGTTTAAATTTTTAGACAATCCAAATACCTATATGCCTAAAATAAAAACCAGTGGTCAGCTAGGAATCAGCAGAGTGTGTGGAAAATTACAGAGAGGCAAGAGGAGACTTGAGAGTGCAGAATAAGACCAGAATCTTGATTGTGGTAATGGTTTTAAAGGTCAAAATTTTCCAACCTTAATATATAAAATATTGACATTTTAGTGTATATGTTTCAGCTTTATATCAATAAAAGTTTCCAAATAAGCATACATCAGGAAAAAAAAAAGTCTCCTAAAACTGCTGGGAGGGTGCACAATGCTACCCGACAGAAGCAAGGTACTGCAAAGCAGAGTCATACAGCAAGATCCTTCACCAAAGGAACAAACCACACCCACTCTACTTCAGATTATTACACATCTCTCCGTTAGAATATTATAAGACACTAAAATGTTTTCTAAGACAAATGTTTTCTAACAACATAGAAATCCTATGTGAGGAAACTGAAAAGGCCAGATATAAAGGCCACAGGCTGAACTCAGTTANACAGCACACTTCGTGCTACACATGGACTGATTTCTGGCTGGAAGCAGTTCTACACTAATCTTTTTCCATGGGTCATGGAGTTATAGGTGATTTTAACCTTTTATTACTTATTTTTACTTCCCCATATTTGCTTTCTTGTTTTCTTATTTTGGTATTACTTTCATTTTTTTGTGCATTTACAGTAATCTTATAAGGAAGAAAAAGTTTTCTAAGGAAAAGAAGGGAGTTTGAGTAATTATCTGTCCTGACAAGTGATTTCTACTCTGCACCANCAGTCCTGGGAAGATCAAGTGGAGAGTCTGGGAACTCATATATGGCCCAATTATTATCTGTCGATTGGATAATATATTTCACATTCACACCAACTAACATTTTTCATGTCTACAGATAAAGAGAAATTCAACTCTACTGAAACTTAAGTAGCTTTGTTTCACATCAACAAACAGTAATGGAGAANCTCAAATGCAGAGGTGTCTTCCTGCCCACATACTGCTTTAGTGCCCTCTGCCACTATACCATTGGAATCAAAGAGCTAATCAATGTACTCCTATGTTGGAAACCATCCTTTCCCTAAGTTTTCAAGTCTGGGCTTTGTTAAATTATTCAGACCTCAGAACAGAATTTAAAGTTATAAAAGTAAACTAAACAATAAAATACTGAGGTTCAATGTCTCAGTTCTCAGAGGGCTATATAAAAACTGCTTGATTAAACTCGACATGTGTTGCAAACGTAAGATTAAAATGAGTGTAAGCGTGTTTCCTGGCTGTGTGATTTGGGGGACACCCATTACATGTTGCTGAGGTTTCTACAACTGCTTCCTATGAGTTCTTTTCATAAATTGAAGATAATAGATAATTAAATTTTCATTATGAAATACACTATAAAGCAGAGCAATTAAGTACAGCAAAGTGTTGGTTGTTTAACGGCAATGTAGTTTTTACCTCAAAGAATTATTCTCTGCTTTTTGTCTGCCAAGTTCACTTTCGGTATCCATTGCCTTTCTTGCTAATGATTTCATTTCTTTTTCCACAGTGGTTATGGTTTCCTTCATCAAAGTCATATTTGACATTTGTTCCATACGTTCATCATCAAGCTACACAAGTAGAATGACAAAGTTAACTACTATCACTAAGTAGCCTTATTGGTCTTAGCAGAGACAGACTCCTTCTACAAACTGAAGTTTACGGCAGGATTTGCACAATTAGACAATCAACTAGGGCAGACCTGAAGACTGTAGGTTTTATAGATAATGTATTATATAATAGTAATAAAAGCAAGTCACTACATAGCTTTTCTATAAAGCCTGTCTATTTCATTATTATCAGTCTACCTTTCTCAATCTGGTTCAATTTGACTATTTACATACTAAATTTGCAAAAATATTTTTATCCAAGATTATTAATACATTACATACAGAATAGGATTATGAAAGTAAAATTCTTTTTCTCTTGTCTGTTTTTTTTCAGTTATTAAAATACCTCAAATGAATTTATCCGTACATTCAAACCTTAACTGTTTATGTACCTGGAACACTGCTAACATGTATCTGGAGCATCTCGAATGCTTGATATACTCATATTTGGCAAGATTATCTTTAACAGAACAGGGAGATGAGAAAAACTGAAATTTTAGACAAGTGTAGTGGTACTATAACGCCAACACTCAGGAGGCTGGAGCAGCAGAATCACGGGTTCAGAGCCAACTTCAGCTACATAGTAAGACCTTGTACCACCCCCCCAAAAAAAATAAAAAGTCAATTAATTAATTAAAAATCCTGAGACTACATCCTAACAATAAAAACAAAAAATGCTTTGCAACCAAACACAACAAAAATAAAAAGCTTCAGTCATGTTTCTAGAGGGAAATAATGAAAAGGTAACATAGGATTATGAAAATAACACATCATACACACCACCTTAAGAATTTTTAGGACTACAAACACAACCTTAGAAAAATAAGAGAAAAGGGGAAGCTAGGGGAGTAGAGGCAAAGAGGTGTTGTTTTACGTTATGGACTGTACACTCCAGCTCCTCTATCCTTTGTTCCAGATGAGCCTTCTCATTAAATGCTGTCTCTTGAGCAATCTGTTTAAAACACAAACACAACAAAGGACTTTCAGTGTTACTGTACTTGTGTTGTACTTGTGAAAACAAGTGTGCAAAATAATTGCACACCTTTAGCCTTTCCCTCAGACTATCTCGCTCTGTGGTCATTCTTCGTAAATCAGTGAAGGCTACATCTCTTTCCGTCTCTACCCGACGAAGAATAGCATGTGCTGTAGTTGATTTAGGAGACTTACAGCTTTTCATCATTTCTCTTCGAAGTCGAGCAATTTCTTCTTGTGCCTATTATAAAAATACATAGAACTTAAAAAGAAAACTTTAAATTACACATACAGTATCTTATATCCAGTCAGTTAAAAATCAAAATCTGAAATAATATGCAAGCAGCAATAAAATAAGGAAATGGTAAACTTTTATTTTCAAGAGTTCACAAATAAGTGCAAGCAGATATGTGTATGCATGTACTTGTGTGTGTGTGTGCATGTGTGTGTGTAGCTAAGAAATACATTTGGTATATTCCACTTACCCACTTTGAGACATAAATTTGAATTCAGCACAGCTCAGGTGGAATACTTGTCTAATGAAAATTCCACAGTGCTTATCTTTCTCTGTATTTGCTATATCTCTCTATATGCTATTGTCTTGGCTACTTTTACTCTGAAAGAAAGTTCCAACAGTCCTTACTCACAGCCCAACATGGTCTCTGAACACTTGTTAAACAGTCCTGAGGCCCCAGACCTGTTGCACATCTACAGATGATTTCATATCCCACTTTGCTTCCTGACTCTTAGTTTTGATCATTATCCTACTCAGCTGGTCTGCCAGTTTCAGAAAAAGATATAGTTTCTCAATATCTACAGCTTAGCCTTCACCACATTTCTTAAAGTGTTTTCTAAAATCTTCCTAANTTAATGATAACTAGATCCTCTCACCTTGAGTAGTGCCCCTTCCACTGCTCTCTCTACCCTGTTTCCCAGCAAGCCCCCATCACCTCCATCATGTATAGTTTTCCCTTAGCTTGACAACCTGTCATTTAATCCTACTGCCCCCATCTACCATGCTATGTCTTTTCTTCCTTTGTCAGACTTTTTTTTTAAGGGCAATCTATACACACCACACTGCCAATTACATTCACACAGTCACCTCAGGGTAACCTGCCCCCTCTCCCTTTAGGCACCACCACTGCAAAACCTGAGCTAAGGAGCTTACCAACTGTAATGAATTTTTCTTAGTTCCTGTTCCTCTTAATTTTCTGGCAGCATCCACACTGGTCCAGGACCTTTTTTCTTAGGTTCCTGTTCTCTCTTTGTGTCCTTGTTCTCTTTATCTTTCAAAGGTTCTTCCCTGCCTCTTGAAGACTACATCTTGACTTCTCTGCTCTGTAAATGCCTTCTCATTTACAGAACTCATTCATTCTGAAGNCTCAAAACTCACCTCTAAGAAGATGATTTCTAAAGCTGCATATTCAGTACCTGCCTCTCTTCCTAATCCAGTTCCCAATGTCTTACTGCCAGGTAGCAGTTACTATCTGAATGTATACCATCTTANTCCATCTTCCTGAACCAAACCCATAACTTTCTCTCAAACCAGCAATGGTTTATTTCTCCTCTTTTTATTTCCACAATTCTCTGTCATTCAAGATAAAATATCAAACGTTTCCATTTGTCNCTCCTCCCCCCAAATCAAACCTTATCAAATCTTCCTTAGTTTATCTGGCATCTCTTCCTGTATTTATTTCCACTGATAGAACCTTNGCTTCATGCATGGACCATGATAACATTTTTCTAGGGAATAATCCATGGTCTCTTCCTCCTCTAATTCTCTTAAAGGAAAAATTATTATGCTAATATAGAAAGATAGTATAAGATTTGCCACCAGATCAAAACTTTTTTTAAAAAAGTCTACTTTGGTTATACTTTCCTCCCTTCAAGAAATAATAAATTATCCANTGCTAAAAAATCAAATGTATAAGTCCTAGTTAAGTCCACTGAACCATCTGTNGTAGCCTGAAAGAAAATGGCCCCCAAAGAGAGTGGCACTATTAGGAGATGTGGCTTTGTTGGAGTAGGTGTGGCCTTGTTGAAGGAAGCGAGTCACTGTGTGAGTGGGCTTTGAAGTCTCCTTTGCTCAAGCTACGCTCAGTATGGTACATAGGTCACTTCTTGTTGCCTGTAGATCAAGACATAGAATCCTTAGCTCCTTCTCCATGCCTCTCTGCATGCCACCATGCTCCCCACTATGATGATAATAGACTAAACTTCTGATACTTTAAGCCAGCCCCAATTAAGTGTTTTCCTTTGGGTATACNGTGTGACTCAATGGGCCACACGACAGGACAGCTTCCACGCTGAGATTTTGTTTTGTTTTGTTTTGGTTNGTTGGTTTGGTTTTGGGGTTTGTTTATTTTGTTTGTTTTACTTTTAAATTTTGTTTTTGGGGGAGGATGCAAGGTCAGAGGGCAGAAGCAAGGATATAGAGAGATGAATGGGATTGGGATGCATGATGTGAAATGCACAAAGAATCAACAAAAAGTTTTAAAAAAATGTTTTCCTTTATAAGAGTTGCCAGTGTCTCCTCACAACAATAGAAACCCTAACTAAGACACCATCAAAGGTCAAAAGTTGACTAACTATATAGCACTCACAGGTTAAAACCAGCCTCCTTCCTTGTTTTANAGCTCTATAAGCTAAGAACATTTTTCATATTTNAAAAAAAAATCAAGACAGTTTTTCATAATGAATAAACTTAATAAAAAAATTCAAATTTTGGTGTCCATGAAGTCTATTGTAATATACTATATCATGCATTGTCAGTGGCTGTTTTCATCCTGCAACAGAACTGAGTAGCTGCCGCAGACCTCATATGGCCTTCAAAACTGAAGACACAATGAGAACATCTATGAAANAGGGTGCAAAATCCTTCCTTANCCAATCTACCTTCCAAGCCTTCACTGTCCCTTGCTCCTCGGACACATTCAGCCTATCTTAATCTAAACTAGTCTATCTACCGCTGCTACCTCCTGCCTTCCTCCTTTGCCACACACTATTCCTTCAGGATACTCTTCCTTGTCCCTTTCAGAATAATAGAAGTCCCAATTATAATTCAGGACTCAAATGCCACATATTCTGGCAAAATTTCCTTGATCACCAGAACTAAAAAAAGTGTACTTCTTTTTATTTCTTATAATACACTCTAAAACAGATAGCTTATAGTTACAAAAACTAGGCTAGAGAGATGGCTCAGCTGTTGAAGGCTAGGTTCACAACCAAAAATATAGTTACAAAAACTAAACCAATAAAAGACACTATTCTTTTCTTTCCAGTTACACTATATACTAATGGAAACAGGACTTACTTTAATTATTTTCTACCCCTTAAAGTATGAGAACTTTTCCCACTAATGATTTCTTTTCACTTGAGAAAATTTTACATGTATCTAGGTATGTGAAATAAGTACACCAATCAGATACTTCTTGATAATAAATCAGAAAGAAATGTATTCCAAAATAATTCTTTGGCATACATATAATTTATTTGGAAGCAAATTTGCATAGCAACGAGAAGGATGTGGATGGATTCCTGCTGGGATACACCTGGCCTGGCTCCAGAGAGTAGCACCTAGCTTTGATCCATCCTTTGTTTAGCAAATACCTTTTGTCTCTCTAGCCTCCCTATGTGAATCTTAGATAAGAGAGTCCCCAAAGGATCAAAGGCCTGTGCAAACCTCAAGACTCCAGAAACCCGGAAAACCGCGGTACTTGAGAAATCAAGACATTTGCACTTGGCGTTTTATCTGTGGGAGCTCCTTCCAAGTTGCTTTGAAGATACGGAAATTGACTGTCTGATCTGTAAGAATAAAGATGCCCTAGGCGAAGGGAAAGTGCTTCAGTCCTTCAAGGCTGGATCCCCCAGTAGCCATGTAAGGCTAGATTCATTCTTAAGATGCCTCTGAGTCTTCTTTTGACTGACACGCATGAACCCACACACTCATGCCTCAACCACACACAACAGATGGAGGTCCTTGTTCATTTCTATATAAATAGCTAAAACTTTATACTTTAGTGTGGTGATATAGTGTGTACTCTAATAAAGCTTGTCTTGAGGATCAGAGGACAGAGCTAGCCACTAGATTAAACACAGAGGCCAGACAGGAGTGGTGTACACCCTTAATCCTATCACTTGGGAGGCAGAGATCCGTCTGGATCTCTGTGAGTTCAAGGCCACACTGTAAACAGAGCCAGGCAGTGGTGGCACACACCCTTAATCCCAGTACTGGGAAGCACACACCTTTAATCCCAGGAAGTGATGTCTGGGCAGAGAAAGGTATATAAGGCATGAGGCTGGCTGTTCTGCTTCTCTGATCTTTCAGCTTTCACCCTAATATCTGGCTGTGGGTTTTCTATTAATAAGACCTTTTAAGATTCGTGTTACCCTTTACAACACAGAACATCTCCAGTGTTTATCAGAGATGGTTTGAGTTATCATTGTTAATGCTTAGGATGCTGCTTTGCATAAATATATATAGTGCAAAATGATAGAACTGTATTTGGAGCCACCTCAGAAATGGTTGTAAATTCTGTCCTAATCCCAAGATAAAACTAATATTTTTTTGTGAAACTTAAGTCAGCAACTCAAACAGCAATTTTTACTTCCTTTTTATTTCTTGAGACAAAGAGTCTCACTATGTAGCTCAGGCTGGCCTAGAACCCACTATGTAGACCAGACTAGCCTCAAACTCATCTGCCTCTGATTCCCAAGTGCTAGGATTAAAGGCCTGTGCCACCACGCACAGCTTCAAACAAAAGTTTCTAAAATCATTCTAATATAATACAATCCAAAAATACACTAATTTGGTATTACATGCTAAGGAACAACAGCAGGAAAATACTGAAAGTACTTGTTTTCCAATTAAACAATTACATTTTATAGAAGCAGAAAACTTTGTGCACACAGTGAAAACACTATAACTCGTAATAGACATATGTCANATCTGAGCTGCAGTTTCAGGAAGCACCATCAGTGTTACATGGTATGATGGTATGCAGAGAACAAAGTATGCATGCTGTGTTAAGAAACAAGGCTGCAGTGAAGCCATACAATATGACATAGGTCCATGCCTCAAATCTATAATGTGTTTGGCTCTGAGTTAATTTTTTTGGCTGTATATTCAAAAAACTTTCACTGTTGCAAAACCTTTATGCTCCCATATTCTGTGATGCATATGGGGTCATGACCTACATAGGTCTTAAAGTGGTAACTCTAAAGTCCTGGATATAGTAACAATATTTCCTCTTAAAATTGTAGTTGATCAAAGAAAATAAACTATGATAAATAGGATTTAATTCTTGTTGGTTAAATATTTTATTAATAAAAGCTATATAATTTTAAATAGAAAGTACAGTTAAACCATAAAGTTATTTTAATCTCTAAATTTAAAAAGTTATATGGCAGTTCCCAAAGTGATGTGATAGAATTTTTTTAACCTTGCCCCCACCAAATTCTAAAGGTTTTACCTTGAACATACCACATCCTATCATTTGAGACTCTCATTTCTCTTTATGGTTTTTGTCATTAATTTGTTTCGCTTTTATTGTTTTGTGATGTGTTAAGGATCAAAACCTAGGGCCTATGCATGCTGGCAAGCATTCCATCAGTGAGCCACAACTTCAGCCCTGACCTCATTTTCTTATTCCAAAAATCAAACTTTTTTTTTATGCATGTATATAATCTTTTATGAGATATAAGGATAACATATAGGTGTGCTCACACTTATTATACTGGAAATATGATACCTTTCATTAAGAATGTCTTGAGAACAGAGCTGTGGATATAGCTTAGTGGTACAGTACTTGCCTAGAATGCACAAGGTCTTGGGTTTGATCCCAGCACCATAATAAAAGAAAAGGAAAAAAGAATATCTTGGG
>LZPO01097161.1:225510-236367 GCA_001675575.1 Neotoma lepida | reverse complement strand
TGATCTTCCTGCCTTGCCTCCCAAGTGCTGAGAATATAGGTGTGCATCAGCATTCCTGGCTTGAAACTCTTTCACTTATGCTACTAATGAACCACGACTGTGGTGGCAGTGCACAATCTCTACTTAAGTGAGTGTGACTACAGAATGAGAGAAAGCAATAACAACAACAAAATTACCTCTTTTAAAGCTTTATCTCAAATTGCACTAAACTGGTCTAATTACCTCCCAACCACAACTTATTCTGGGAATAAAGAACTAACTCTGTTGTTCACTGTACCATCAAAGAGATCTGTCTCCCAACCTCTTTGATACTGTAATTTATACAAAAATCAAATTAATTATTACCAAATAAGATAAATCAAAGAATAAAATTCAGTACTTAAGAAACAAACTAAAAGATTAAAAAATTTCCTCCAAACCTACCCGGGAAGTTGGAGATGGGCGTCTTGGACTCTTAGATCTATTTCTGATCATTTTCCTCAAATTCTGAGCTTCAGTCTTATAATAATCTCTGTCTGCTTCTAAAGTCTTGACAAAGGAATCAAGTCTAGAAGGAGATTTATTTTGTGCTTTTTCAGTCTCTAAAATTATCTTGCCAAAGAGGGAAAAATTAAGCAATTATTTCAAGCTAAATTATAGCATACTTTTCTAAATAAAAATACAAAGGAGTCTTCAAAATATTAAATTTGGTATTTTAAAAAATAGAACATCTAAAAACTTACTCATTAATTATTTTTAAAAAGCAATATACTATTTTAAAAGCAATTTTCACCATCTTGGTGTGCTTTATTTGAATAAAATATTACATTTACTTAAACATTTTGAGAAGAAAATAGAGATATGTATCTATATACTAGGAATTTCAGAAACATCCAGACCTGAAGCAAATCTTAGAAACAGAATGACTGAGTTTGGAAATCTTTACATATTACTTTTAAAGCACGTTCGAGTGTCTGCATTTGTTCAACACTAATTCAATGAATAGATATGCTAATGAGTCCTGGACACTCAGGTGCTTCCCATGAACTCCCATTCACATGGATATATTTAGAAACACTTCTTTTAAAATGTGTTTTTATATTTGGTTTATGAATACTGAGAAAAAGTTGACATGTTTCAGATAGTGTTTTAAGTATTTTAAATGAAAGATTAAAATGTTTACACAGAAGACTTTTCATTTCATATAGTTAAAGAAATAAAACATCAACTGGTGCTAGGTAACAATTTAGAACTTAAAAATATTATGAAAGGCATAAAATTTAAAGTATAGAAAAATGTACCTTATATATTGAAAATTAAAAATTAGGGAGCCACCATTTTAAACCTAGTACCAGCTAAAACCTCTTTGCTAAAACCAACCAAAAGTTATTCTCAACCTCTAGGACAGCAGTTCTCAACTTGTGGGTCCTGATCTCTTTGGGGGTTGAATGACTCTTTCACATGGTCACTTAAGACCATTGGAAAACACAGATATTTACATTACAATTCATAAGAATAGCAAGATTACAGCAACGAAAATAATGTTATGGTTGCAGGTCACTACAACAGGAGGAATTGTGTTACAGGGTCGCAGCATTGGGAAGGTTGAGAACCACTGTGCTAGGAGAACAAAGCAGTGATGAAAGGGAGGCAAAAAGGCACACTCTTAAGATGAGGCTNCCCATAAACCTTTTAGTGGATGTTAATTTTAGAAAACAAAAATGCTTTAATTTTTCACAAAGGCATTAGTCAAAGAGTATATTTAATTCTTTTAGTAGCTTACTAAGTAAAAATGACTCCTTACCACATATTTATGAAAAACATACTTACAGATTTAAGCCTTTGAATTGTATCTTCCAATACTGTTATATTATCTTGCTGGCAAATGAGTTCAATCTGAAAAATTAGAAATTCTATTATTTATACTGAAGATGCCTAAACTGATTTAATTGGAAAGAGTATTAAAAGCAAAGCCATTTAAAAATAAAGGCATACAGACAATATTTTAAGGACCGTCAATGGTAAAAGAACCCAGATGAAAAAAGTGGTTCCTTTATCCAATATTTTTCATAAAATATTAACTTACTATATTGTACCAAATTATTCTCCATTAATTGGGTTCAAGATGTTGACATTAATCATAATCCTGAAGATTATAACAGGAAAGCAATACAAAGACTGGAGTAACATGTTCTCAAATTGCACATTCCAGCTCCTTTCTCTTCTGAACTATTTTATGCCTTCATTCCCCCCAACCCACAAAACACTTTGCATCAGTTTTATGACACTGAACATATACTNGACTTTACAGTACCGTTGTCATCTATAGCTATATATGTAACACATCTATGTCATATGTTTCAAAACACGTGACTTTTTATGACAGATAAAGCTCTTTGCTAAAAGTCAGCAATAAGTTCAAAGAATACATTTATAATTCATTAACATCCTCTCATTATCCTGAACTAAGATACACATGCTACATTTTAAATTTGAATTTTCTGGAATAATTACCTTTGCTAGGAACCAAGCCCAGGATCTCATAAATACTATTTAAGAGTAAAAGTCAATACAAACCCAGTCCCATTTTTCTTAATTATCCTTCTAAGATCTGATGGAGATATTGTTCTGTATGCTGTGAATATGTGCTGCTCTGATTGATTGATAAATAAAATGCTGATTGGCCAGTACCAGGCAGGAAGTATAGGCGGGATAAACAAACAAGGAGAATTCTGGGAAGAGGAAGGCTGAGTCAGGAGACGCCAGCCACCGCGGAAGGAACAACATGCCTGTAGACTGGTAAAGCCACAGTATATGTGGCAAAACATAGATTAATAGAAATGGCCTGAATTTAAGTATAAGAGCTAGTCAGTAATATGCCTGAGCTAATGGCCANGCAGTTGTAATTAATATAAGCTTTTGAGTTATTAATTTATAAGTGGCTACAGGACCGCTGGGTGGGCTGGACTGCGTGGGGCCTGGCGGGACCCAGACAAAACATTCACCTACAAAGATCCCTCTAGAAGTCATANTGAAATTTATAAAATATTAAGGAGTCCTAATGTTTGGGACATAACTTCTAGTTGTATAAACTTATGTACAACTCTGAATCATTAATTTTCATTGTTTTATTTTACGCTACTGTGATGGCTATTCTTGGTTGTCAACTTAACTACCTCTGAAATTAACTAAAACCCAAGCAGATGGGCACACCTGTGAGGGATCTTTCTTAATTAAATCATCTGAAGTGGGAAGACCTGCCCTATATCCAGATCTNTGGAGATGGAAGATACACCTTTAATCTTGTCCACACCTTCAGTGGCAGCCTATATAAAGGACATGGAAGACGCAAGTGTTTGCTCTCTGCCTGCTTGCCCTTGCACTCACTGGAGAGTTCATTCCTACTTCTTCAGGATTCTGGCATATACTGAAGACCAGGGGAGGCATCCAGNATGGTAGAATGAACAGCTACTGGATTCTTGAACCTTGTATTGGAAGACAGCCATTGATGGATTAAGTGNACCACAGCCTATAAACCACTCTAATAAACCCCCCTTTCTATATACAGATTCATCCTATCAGGTCTGTTCCTCTGGAGAACCCTGACTAATACAGCTACAANGCAGACACTAAAAAGATACAAGCCTCGTATAAAAATGTGTAAAGATTTTTGTTCTTTGCTAAGTATGAAAACTCAGTAAAACAGAATATCCAGTATAATACTTCCTCAAAAATAAATAAACAGATGTACATACATATCCTAGATACAGATGAAACATAACTAACAGCATGTAAACTGAAGAAGAGTGAGTCTAGATACAAGAATAATAGTGGTGGATATTATTTCCTTCACTATAGTTTTCTAGGTGAACTGAAATCTTGTTGTTTGGGGGGGGGCGGTTTAAGGGGTGTTGGAGATTGAACCTTTCTAGGAAAGCACTCTACCACTGAGCTATACCCATGAACTTGAAATTTTTACAATAAACATATATGACCTTTATGGTGACAAAAGTGATAATCCTACCCTGGAAAATAATTGTTAACTGTCCCAAAGGAACAGTGTTAAGCTGTAGTAGATGGCTATTTTGGCTTCAGCTAGGTGGCCAGCACCTCCCTTTTAAGGGCGTGGCCAAAAACCTGAGCCCCTTGAAAACCCGGGGCAGCTACGTGAGAGCTCTCTCGTCTCGTTTTGGGATGGTCCCGCTCACCGTCTAGCTGTTCGCTGCGATCTTGGAAGGCAGAGAATTCATCGCTGGATTGCTTTCATGACCGTCCTTGCTACCTTCCCCCTTGTTCGTAAGTTGCTTGTAAATAAAGCTATTTTGATAAAAATTACTAATAATTGAACCGGCGTATAATTATAATCACATTAAGCCAGTGGTTTTCACCTTCCTAACAACTGACTAATTGATGCTTATTGTGTGCCTGACAATGTAATAATTATTCATGCTGGGAAACACAATGAATACAACAAAACACANACTTCTGTCCTGAAGCATTTATAATCTAGTCAAAAACAGAAAGAAAAGGTAATAGTCAAAATATGTATCAAATATGACACTCAAAAAATACACAATAACCACTCAAATTCTAAGGCCCTTGAGATATTTTTCTTTAAGTGAAGAAAACAGGTAAAGATTTCTGTCTTTAAGGACATAACATTCCAGCTGGGAGAGATGATTGTGGTGGAGTAAGAATGGCTTCCATAGGCTCAGATATTTGAATGCTTAGTCACCAGGGAGTGGAACTGTTTGAAAACATTAGGAGATGTGGCCTTGTTGGAACAAGTGTGTCACTGGAGTGAGCCTTGAGGTTTCAAAAGCTCATGCCATACCCAGTCAGTCTCCCCTCTCTCCTCCCACACATCAAAATATAGCTCTCAACTGCTCCCCACCATGATGATAATGGACTGGACTAAGCCTCTGAAACTGTAAGCAAGCCCCCAGTTAAATGCTTTGTTTTATGAGAGTTGCCTTGGTCATGGTGTCTTTTCGCAGCAATAGAACTAAGAGAGACAAAAGTGACTACGGCAGATGCTTTTTTTAAGTTAAAATAAGTTAGTTAAATAACAAGTTTTATACTATACTGGCAAAGAAAAGCAGAGCTAAGGGTACTGCATTTATGGAAAACAAGACTGAAATCTGAAACAGAGCTATCAGGGAATGAATCTCCATGGAAANGCATCCTTTGAGCAAAGTTTAAAGAAGAGGGCCCAGGAAAATCTGGGTGAACATTCCAGGAAAAAAGTACTGTTACAACAAATGTCCAAGTGCAAAAGAATACCTAGCCAGTTTCAAGGAACAGTAAGGTGGCCAGTGTTGCTGAGGCAGAGTGGAGAAGGAAGGACAATGTGAAAAAAGCTACCCAAAAANATAAAGCNGGGAGCTGGAGAGATAGCTCAGCAGTTAAGAGCATGTTTTGCTCTTATAGGGAACCTGGTTTCCATATCCTGCACCCACATGATGGCTCACAACCATCTGTAACTCCAGTTCCAGGGGATCTGATGCCTTCTTCTAGCATCCATGTGTATAAGGAACACACATGATGCACAGATTCAGGCAAAACACTCATATACATGAAATAAAATAAATAATTTTAAAATATATTTTAAAAGGGATAGGAAGGGTATGCATACATCCAAAAGGATTTTACAAACTTAATATTAAGTTTTACACAATGCTTTCTATATAGTAGATTCAATTATCTTGGCTGATTAAATCATATACTAAGGTAACAATAATGAAAGGAGTATCAGAGATCTAGCTCAATAATGGTCCCAGGTCAATTAGGGAGAATCAGTTTTCACCCCAGAGATGAACCTAATTGGTTATCCAATACCAAATGGTCAGCCCTAATATATATATATGCAACACTAAATGGACTCAGAAAGTTGTATTTATGTATTTATTCCTGTATGTGTATATGTAAGAATACTAAAGAAAAAGAGGACATGAGTTTGAAAGGGAGTGGGATAGAGAGACATATGAAAGGAGTTGGAGGGAGAAGAAGGAAGAGGAAAATGATATAAATATAGTACAGATATATGCTATTTTAANATAAACTAAAAAACTTTTAAAGTACACATGCTGAGGCTAGAGAGATGAGGCAGAGACTAACAGCATTCACTGCTCTTGCAAAGGACCTGGACTCAGGTCTCAGCACCTCCACGGTGGTTCACAGTCACCCCTGGTTCCAATTCCAGGAGATCTGATACCCTCTTCTGTCCTCAGCAGGCACTGGGTGGTACATATGTGGTACACACATATGTGCAGACAAAAAATACTCATAAAATAACTGCAAAATAAAATAAAAAGTGCACATGCTGCAGAAAGGAGCTCCTATGTTAATAACTCCAATACCTCATATAGAATGTATTAAATTTTAAACATGCTGGTGCCATCTTAGAAAATGTCTTTTAATTAAAGTCATAATTTAGTTGTGTTCAGTTTAATTGCAAATATCACTGAGCATAATTGCTAGTGAGTTTTCAGTGAGTTATGGTTTAGGTTACTTTTCCTTAACATTACTACTGATAAGTTGTGTTTCAAAAAGATATATATATAAACATATAAATTAACATACATGGTCTAAAAAACTAACAATAGTAAAATTGCAATTCTGTTCTTCACATTACAGAAAATCATGTTCAACTGCCTGGGAAATGCTGTATTAAAGCATAAATGNTAACTCGAGATGTGAAGACAAACAAAGGCAAAAGTTGCAAATTTAATATGTGCTCCAATCTNATACTGCCTGCTTTAGAAGATGCAGACCTCCCCTTGAGTGTGGGTTCTACATAATAGTCACTGTTTTTTCTCAAGACAGTCTTTCTATGCAATCCTGTCCTGCCATGAACTCACAATCTTCTTGTCTTAGCCTCTCCAGTGCTGAANTGACAGGTATGTGCTTAGTGAGTCATTTTAAAAAGCAGAGATGGTGGAAATGCTGGAATATAACTTTGATTGGCTCATAATACATTACAAGATTCTAATGTGTTACCACTCCTGGATCACTGGCTCAGAGAGTAGAGGGCAACTGTCATCTAGAATGTGGACAAGCTGGCATNGTACAGAAGACTCTTGCTGATAGTCAATCTCTATCTGTAGGAAGCCATCTTAGAAGCAAGTGTTCTAGTATCAGTTAGGGTATGATTGCAATCTGACCATCACCTCTATTTCACTTTCCTGAGAAACTGAACCAGAACTCTCCCTAACCTGAAATATAAGTCGAGAATTTGTTGTTTCAAATCACTCAGCTTTAGGAGTAACTTGTTACATAACAATAAAAAACACAATAGTAAATACTCAAAAACAGTTTAATAGAAGAGGTCACTTTATGAATATTTAAAAATATGACTAACTGAAAGTAAATTCTTCTCAGTAAATAAATTTAATCCTATCATTAGCCTCAGACTCTACTACATATTTCGAATATATCAAAATACCATAAGAACAAAATCATTCTCTGTAGCTTTTGGAGTCTGTCCTGGAACTCGCTCTGTAGACCAGGCTGGCCCCAAACTTACAGAGATCCGCCTGCCTCTGCATCCCGAGTGCTGGGATTAAAGGCGTGTGCCACCACTGCCCGGCTCACAAGCATTCTTTTTCAGCAATCAAATTAGAAATTGAAAGTTAGACAAGAAATGTATCATTGATAATTATAAACCTACAATGCACACCTAATGCAAAGGATTTTGACACACAAGTTAGTGTCCACATCCCCAAACTGGTCTTGTACCTTTCTGCCTACAACATCACTAAGGTTGCTGCTTTCCTCATTTCAAGGCACCAACCCTAAGCAACCATTCCTCTTTTGTCTTGATTTACGATGGTTCCCAGGTTTATTCTCCAACAATGGTATCCCAAAGATATAGCCAACCTCATCCTCAAAAGCTAAATAGCTTTCCAATTCTCCAATATAGCAGATAATTTTTTCTAGAAATATGCTTTGCAACCTATGAATTTAGTTTTTTTTCTTTTGGTTTTTTCGAGACAGAGTTTCTCTGTGTAGCTTTGGAGTCTGTCCTGGAACTCACTCTGTAGACCAGGCTGGCCTCGAACTCACAGAGATTCGCCTGCCTCTGCCTTCCAAGTGCTGGGATTAAAGAGCCGTGCGCCACTACCACCTGGCCAGTATTTTTGTTTTTAGGTAAAACATAGCTCATATAATTCAGATACTTTCCATCCCTGGAGTTCTTCCTTTTAATAACAGAGAATTCACCCTGACACCTACCTACTCCCTGCTCCAATCTGGTCAATAGGCCTGAAACAAATCTTGAAAATAGATACTGTCTACAAAGGGCACACTCAAGAGTTGGAATTCAGCCAATCATGTTTGCTCTTCAGTCTGGGAAGTAGACAGTTAAAATTTTTAACATGAAGAAAGGAGGACAGTAAAACTCTTCAATTTGACAATTTTCATAGTCAAGATGAAGACTGTACTCAACTAACCACTAAACCATGCATGAAAGGTTAAAGTGAACTGACAAGTTTATTGAGAAATATTGAAAACATACAAGCTACTTTGAAGGGCCCTTTAAATACTTTTGTAGCAATCATGTGAAGGTAAATTATTACAAGTAAAAATGAGCCACTCTATCTACTTTCAGGGGAAGTTCTAAGGACCTCCTCCAGGAAAGTACTTACAGATAAGTGTCCTCAAACGAAAGTAATAAACTGTATGTGTTGAAAAGTATAAAGGTAAACTTTAGAAGATATGTTTATTGCTCTTGACGTGAGAACATCTAAACAAGAACCAAAATTCTCAAGTCAACCAGGATGAACAAATTTAACAACATAAAAAGTTTCTCATTTTGGTTCAAAGTAGAAGATAAACCATTGTTTGTAAAAATATGGAGTCAGGCATGGCGCCTGTAATCCTGTACTCAGAACACTGAGCAAGAAGAACCACAATTTAAGATAAGCCTGGGCTACAGAGCAAGACCCTTTCTAAAAAGGGGTAGGGATTTACTGTGTTTATAGATATATACAGAGAAGAACAGGGGAAGCAGAACAATATTGTATCCACTCACTATTCTTGTTGCTTTGAAATTTTCATAATAGGCTCATAAAACTTAGGGGAAAATATGAACAAAAATTATAAAGAAAATGTGAGAAAAATATAATTTAATTCTTTAATAGACTTAAAATATGTCAAACTAAAAAGCTTCCAAATGATATGAAAATTTCACTTTTCCAACTTAATTTTATAATNACATGCTTAAAAGTACAATTAAAATATTGTCAGTGGTAAATTTAGTACCTTTGCTTCTTCAAGTTCCTTGTTGGCAGTGTCCACCACAAAATTTTTCTCTTTTTCTAATTGCTCTGCCAGTTGGTCAATTTTAATCAATTCTTTACAAAGATGCTCATTATGATTGGTTAAATCGTCTATTTGACTGCTTACCACCTCCTTACTATCCAAGAGTTTCCTAACATATTCTTCCAAGTCATGATTTGTCTGTTTGAGATCTTCAATCTGTTTTAATCAAAAAAGAAATAACAACATTAAAAGGGTCCCTTTGCTCATAAGTGAATGTTAGATATAAAGAAGAACCATGCTACAACTCACAAACCCAGAGAAATTGATGCCTAGCCCAACTGTCATCAGAGAGGCTTCATCCAGCAACTGATGGAAACAGACACAGACCCACAGCCAAACATTAGGCAGATCTAGGGGAATCCTACAGTAGAGGAGGAGGAAGAATTGTAGGACCCAGTGGTATCAAGGGCACAAGCAAACACACACAGAATCAACTAACCTGGGCTCACAGGGGCTCACAGAGACTGAACTGACAACCAGGGAGTCTGCATAGGACTGACTTAGGTCCTCTGCATATATGTTACAGTTGTATAACTTAGTCTCCGTGTGAGACTCCTAACAGTGAGAGCAGAGGCTATCTCNGACTGAGTTGCCAGCTTTTGGGACCCATTCCTCCTACCAGATTGCCTCATCAGCCTTAACAGAAGAGGAGGTACCTAGTATCACTGCAACTTGATATACCATGGCTGGCTGATAGTCATGGAGGTCTGCCTCCATCTGTAGAGAAGCAGTGGAGGAGGAGTGGGACGGGGGTTGTGAAGGGAAGGGAGGGAAACTTTGATTGGGAAGCAAAAACAAAAAATAAAAATAAATAAATAAGATCCTTTAGCTTCCTTCTGAGAAAAGTGACTAGGTGTTGGAATAAGAAAGGCACATTTGGGCCGGACGGTGGTAGTGCACGCTTTTAATCCCAGCACTTGGGAGGCAGAGGCAGGCGGATCTCTGTGAGTTCGAGGCCAGCCTGTCTACAGAGTGAGTTCCAGGACAGGCTCCAAAGCTACACAGAGAAATTCTGTCTCAAAAAACCAAAAGAAAAAAGAAAGGCACATTTGCTTCACTGGCCAAAACACATAATTGTACAACTTTCTGTGTCTTCTTCATTTTGCAACATGTGAGTGCTACCAATTTGGAAAAAAAAAAACCTAGATGAAAATATTAATTAAATAACTAATCAATGTGGCTACTATGCTTGCCAGATAAGCAGCCTACTTCTAAGACACATTCCCAGCCACCAAATTAATTTTTTTGTAACTGCATATTTCATGTCAAGTTTCAGGATTTTTTTAAATAAAACTATTACTGCTTTTTTTTTAATTTGTAATTTATTCTTTGAGAATTTCATACAAGCATACAATGCATTTCAATCATACTCACCTTCCCCTAACTCCTCCTGGATTCCACTCCCACATTTAACCCTTATTATTGCTGTATAATCAAACTATCTTTAAGAAAGCTGCCTAGCCAGGCATGGAGGCATGTGCACATCATCTCAGCACTCACAGGCATGGAGGCATGTGCACATCATCCCAGCACTCACAGGCATGGAGGCATGTGCAC
>LZPO01097161.1:199502-218069 GCA_001675575.1 Neotoma lepida | reverse complement strand
GGCTGACAGAAAAGGATTGCTGAGTTGGAAGCCAATCTGGTCTCCATAGCAAGAGCCTGCCTTAAAACAAACAAAAAAATGATACCACATAGTTTTCTCACTAATTCTGAATCTATTATATCAAAGTGGTAATAAAAACTGAATTTTAGAATCTTTAGATTTAAACAAGCTCTGAATTAGTAACTACTTGCCTTCAATTTTCTTATTTCAAAATACATCCACATCCCAAATAAATTAAGAGAAGTATTTATTAAAATATAAACTAGACTAACCTGTAATTTCAATGTAGAGATGAATCTATCTTGGGTTCTCACTTCTTGTTCTAGTTGGAGAGTATTCTGGTTTTTTCCAGCTTCAGAAACTGGAGCCCCGAGACCAAATTGATGTTCTTTGGTGGTAACCTAGTAGGAAGAATGAAAAATAATGAAGGGGCATTCCATTTAAAACAGAGCTGTGACTTTTTACATCAGTAAGTTTTGAAATTTATTAACATTCTATTTCATTCATATTTTCTATTGTTTTTAACTTTCCCATCAGTAAAGCAGAGGATACCAAGGTATGTTTTCTTGAGAATCTATAGTACATCTAGTGAGATGTTCAGCAGTTAAGAGTGCTTAATCAGAGGACTGGAGCTCAGATCCCAGCACTCACATTGAGGGGAGAAGCTTCCAAATGCCTCCAGCTCCAAGTGATCTGATGCTTCCTTCTAGCTTCTGTGTGTACCCATGCACACATGTACTCCTGCTCACACACACACACACACACACACACACACACACACACACACACACGTACCTTTAAAAACCAAACAAAAGACCTGTTCAACAAGAGAGATACCATCCCTGGTACTGGAAACCTAGATAACTAATCAATGCTAGTGAAATCATGATTACTGGAGGAGAATCTACTCATTCTACTATCTACTACTAATTTACTAAACCAACATAATCCCTCACAACAATCTATAAACATTTCTCTTTATAGCTACAGATAAGTGTGGTCCTTACCCCTCGTCAAGGAAACTTCTCGTTACAGCACACNGAGACTACTACAGCAAACCACAAGCAATCAATATGCAGAGTTGTGGAGCCCAGTCCCAATGGACACATGCATGAAAAAACACTCCCACACATTGCAGACAAAGGGGCAGAAAGACTGTAAGAGCCAGAGGATCTCGAGTTTGCTCAGATTGTGTCTCCTAGTAACATCAGAAGCCACACCCATAAAGTCTCACCAACGTGACCACCCAAGCATGAGCTGAACAAGGATGAAACCAACAAACATGCCAAATTGGACAGGGAAAAGTCCATGACTGAGGAAAGCTGAGGGCGGGAGAGGTGGTCTTCCCTAGAGAAAAGCCAACAATTAGTTGTCCAGTGCCAAACTGTCAGCCCTGAAGACATATATACAACTAATGGTATATGGACTCAACAGGTTATAGTTAGGAATATATACATATATATATATATATGCATGTAATAGCAATTGATGAAAAGAGACTATGAATTTGATGGAGAGCTGTGCAGGAAAAATGGGAGACTTTGGAGGAAGGAAAGGGAAGGAAGAAGAATTGTAATTAAAAAACAATCCCAAAAATTAAAAAAGGAAAAAAAAAGATGACAAGAAAAAAATTTTATCTATGTTTTCCAAATAAAACTATGATACTGGGTATGCTTTTTAAAGATACATGCCCTATCCTATCACTTTCCTGAAGAAACATGAGTTGGTAGCAAACAAGAGTACTTCCAAATCCCTGTTTGTCAAATATGGTAGCCATGAGTCACATGTTAGCTATTGCCACTGTATAGTAACACCAAGTTTGCTAGCCATCCATAAGGGAATACTTTCTCTAAAACATTTACAATTTCTATAAGCAAAAAGGCAAAAGAAATATTCTAACAGAAAAATTGGAAAAAGAATATGAATATTTACAGAAACATTCAACAATAACTTTTAGAGCAATGGTTCTCAACCTGTGGGTTATGACCCCTTTAAGGGTCACATATCAGANATCCTGCATATCAGATATTTACATTATGATTCATAATAGTAGCAAAATTATGGTTTTGAAGCAGCAACAAAACAATTTTGTGATTGGGGGTCACCACAACACGAGGAACTAGATTAAAGCATTGCAGCATTAGGAAGGTGGAGAACCACTGCTTTAGTGAGATGTGATATGAATTAAAATAATATTGAGGACCCCCTTTTTTTATTTTATTTCATATGTGATACTTTTTTTTAATTTTTTTTTACAGATTCCCCTCTCCTCCCTCCTCCCACCCCCCAGCTTCCCCCACAACCCACCCCCTAATCCCCACTCCTCCAAGGCAAGGTCTCCCATGGGGAGTCAGCAGAGCCTGGCACATTCAGTTGAGGCAGGTCCAAGCACCTGTACCAAGGCTGTGCAAAGTGTCTCATCGTAGGCACTAGGCTCCAAAAAGCCGGTTCAGCACCAGGGACAGGTCTCGATCCCACTGCCTCTCTGGGGGTCCCCCAAACAGTCCAAGCTAGACATCTGTCTCGCCTATCCAGAAGGCCCAGTCCAGTACCATGGGTTCTCAGCTATTGGTCCACAGTTCATGTGTCTCCACTAGTTTAGCTGGACGTCTTTGTACACCTTCCCATCATGATCTTGTCCCTTGCTCATAGAAGGCCCTCTCTCTCCCATTGATTGGACTCCTGGAGCTTGGCCTGGTGCCCGGCTATCGATCTCCACATCTGCCTCCATCAGTCTCTGGATGAGGGCTCTATGATGACAGTTAGGGTATTCATCCATGTGATCACCCGAGTAGGCCAGTTCAGGCTCCCTCTTAATTACTGCCAATAGTCTAAGGTGGGGTCATCCTTGTGGATTCCTGGGAACCTCCCTAGAACTGTTTCTCCCTATTCCCCTGATGTCTTCATTTATCATGGTCTCTCTTTCCTTGCTCTCCCACTCCAGAGGACCCCCTTTTAACCACCACCTTGACAAAAGCCAGTTAGTTGGATATATGACCGTGTGTATGTGTGTGTGTATGTGCATGTTATATACACATGAGTATACAAACTCGGAGACCAGAGCAGGATATTAAGATCACTCTCCACCTTATTACCTTGAGACAAGGGTCTCTCATTGAACTGGAAGCCAACCATTTCAGCTAGATTGTCAGGTCAGAGAATCACTAAGATCCACTTGTCTCCATTATCCTACGCCAGGCTTCCTAGCATGTGTATCTATGCCTGGTTTTTGGCATAGTGCTAGGGATTCAAACTCTGGTCCTCATGCTTGTACAGCAAGCACTCTTATCCACTGAGCCATCTTCCCAGATTCAAATGTTAGATATCCAACTAATCATACCTATACATCATTTGTGGTAGGATAAGATGATTGTTTATGGAAAGCAATTATGCAAAATCTATTAACACTAAAAGTATACATATAGCTTCTATCCAAATAATTTCATTTCTAGGAATTTATCATACAGATAATATTAATTAGTGTACATCTAATGTACATTTAACTTAGAAGAAACATTCTAAGTTTTCCAGGTTAGCATAGTAGCCCCACTACTCCACAGTGTTTTTACTTAGCAATATATCTAAGAAATTATGTCATTTAGAAAAGTAGTATTCTCTTCCTGAATCAAGTCAGTCATTGTGTTAAAAGTGAGAATTTTCTAAGAATACCCTAGACCATTCCTTCAGCACAGCTGCTATTCTCCAACATCACTCTGAAGAAATTATAAAATCAAGATACCCCCACTGACTATCGCTTGAATACACCCTGTGCAGCCTAGCATCGAAGTAGGTTGGTGGATCTATTTCCCTTTCCTTCCCTAAATAAGATAGAGAATGCATTTCTATTCATCTCTAGCTACTGCTCACCTGGAATGTCAGCATAAATCTCATACTTCAAGTTATAAATCATTCAGAACTTTAGGAGCTATATAAAAATCCTACCACTTCTCACACAGTTTCTGTTGAGAAGTGTGCTCCTAGTTACAAACAATTGACTCAGGAAAGCAGAATAAATAACTTCTCACTTTGGCAAATAATTTTAAAATTTTGGTGAATATATGAATCACAAAGGAGTGTTGTTTACATGCAGAATCTTATTCACAGTACACCTGAGATCCTACAATTCAAAAAAGCTTCCCTGCAGTCCTTACTGGCTTTCCACCACACTTCCAATTGCCAAGANCTATTTTTGCCCAACATGCAAAGTTCTTCATAATTTGTTCCCTTCCACTTTGACAACTTTATCACCTGATTAACACCTCCAAGAACTATTCTACAAATTCTTAATACATACACCTAGAAACACTCTTCTCCACTAACATTTTAAGGCCCAGTTTGAACTCCATATTCTCAAGATCTTTTCTGCTTTTATGCTATAATGATGATATCATCAAGACTAAAAGTTGTCTCCACCAATCTTCTGAGAGTCAGTCTCCCCCCAACCCGTGTGTGTGTGTGTGTGTGTGTGTGTGTGTGTGTGTGTGTGTGTGTGTGTGTGTAGGGCAGAGGACAATCTCAAGTGTCAGCCATAGCCTAACTAGCTTGTTTAGCTGCATATGCCAGGCTGGCTGGCCCATAAGCTCCCAGGGTTCCCTGTCTCCACCACCCATCCTTTGCACAGGATCTCTGCAATTACAGATGCTTGCTAACATCTGGCTTTACATGGCATGCTGGTTATTTTTTTACTAACTTGACACAAACCAAGGTCATACTGAGAAGGGGACTTCAATTGAGAAAATGCTTCCATCAAACTGGCTTGTAGGCAAGTCTGTAGAGCATTTTCTGGATTAATGATTGACATGGGAGGACCAAGACCATGTTGGTGGTTCCACCCTTGGGCAGGAGATCTTAGGTGGTATAAGAAAGCGGCCTGAGTAAGCCATGAGGAGCAAGCCAGTAAGCAACATGCTCCATGGTCTCTGCATCAGTTCCTGCCTCCATGTTCCTGCCTTGAGTTCCTACCCCGGTTTCTCTTCAAGACTACAACTGTGTGGAGGTTTGAATGAGATGTCCCCCATAAGTCTCAGGCATTTGAATACTCGTTTCCCAGTTGGTGGCTATTTGAGATTAGGAAGAGTGGCCTTGTTAAAGGAGATAGGTCATGGGGGGGTGAGCTTAAGGTTTCAAAAGCCTCTGCCATGTGCTCTCTGCTTCCTGTTTGTGGCTCAGGATATGAACTATCAGAGGCTTCATGCTTGTCTGCAGCCATGTTTCCCACCATGGTAGTCATCAACTCTAACCTTCTGGAACTATGAGCCCCAAATAAACCCTTTCTTCTATAAGTTGCCTTGGTTGTGGTATTTTGGGGGGGGGGCTGGGTATTAATTTATTTGCACATTGTGATTTTTATTTACAAGGAGAAAAGAGAAAATATTTAGGAAACAGCTTGGAATATAGACTTAATATTAAGAAAGATGTATAGCAGGAGTTGATTTGGAAGTCTTTTTTTTTATTTTTTTTTTCATTTTACATATCAACCACAGTTCTCCCTATCTCCCCTCCTCCCGCTCCCTCCCACCTCACCCCCACCCCACCCCCATCCACTCCTTAAAGAAGGTAAGGCCTCCCATGGGGAGTCAACAAAGCCTGGCATATCAAGTTGAAGCAGGACCAAGCCCCTCCCCACTGCATCAAAGCTGAGCAAGGCAACCTTCCATAGGGAATGGGCTCCAAAAAGCCAGTGCATGCACCAGGGATAAATCCTAGTCCCACTGCCAGGGACCCCACAAACAGATCAAGCCACACACTGTCACACACATTCAGAGGGCTTAGTTCAGTCCCATACAGGCTCCCCAGCTATCAGTCCAGAGTCTGTGAGCTCCCACTAGGTCACCTGTCTCTGTGGGTTCCCCATAGTGATCTTGTGGTATTTTATCACAGCAACAGAAAAGTAACTAATACAAACTGTAAGCAGAAATAAGCCCTTTTCTCCCCAAGTTCCTTTTGGTCATGNTAGTTTATCACAGTAATAGAAATCTAACTATAACACATGAGTTCTGAGGATCAAAACTCAAGTCCTTATCATATCCACTGAGCCATCTCTCCAGCCTCTAGAGTTCTTTATATAACAGGAAGGTGTCTTAGAGCAGTGTGCTAAACTAACAAACTAAACTTTTCTTTATTCTCCTTAGTAAACTGACTAGTCAAGTGTGGATTCTATAAAATTAAATATTTGGCTGGTCTAAGAACTGAATAGGAAAAGCTTACCTGGCACTTCATGCCAGAGTTGCTACCATCCCTCCCCTAGCTTTCATGGCAATACTGTGGGTAGCGAAGAGAGCTGTATATCTGAAACTTCAGTTTCTGGCCTGCTAGTTTCCACACCAGTACCATATGAGTACTTTTCACATTCCAGTGATCTCTAATATCAATAACCATCAGAATGGCATTTGATGTTTGTACAGACCTCAAAGAATACACATGAAATTTTCATTCTCAACTGGGAAGTAACACAACACAGTAAGAGCACTTTAATATGAGACTTCCTCTGTGCATGATCCTAGTTCCATTACTTTTGTTTGTTTGTTTGTTTGTTTGTTTTGTTTTTCAAGATAGGGTTTCGCTATTTAGCCTTGTCTGTCCTGGACCTCGATCTGTAGACCAGGCTGGCCTCNAACTCATAGAGATCCATCTGCCTCTACCNGAGTGCTAAGATTAAAGGGGTGCACCACCACCTCTCAGTCCATTACTTCTAAATTGCATGACCTTAAGCACACTACTTCTCTGGAGATGGCTTCTTCATCTATTAAGTAGGGGTGATACTAATAGTGCCTACACCTCATAAAATTGTGTAAGGGTTAAATGAATATAATATGTATAAAGACTTAAAATAGTGCCTGGCATATAGTAAGCACTAAATTTTATTATTATCACTATTTATTCCTCTCATTGATTCAATTATCTAATCACTCACCAAGTTCTACTGATCTTTTCACTAGAACATTTCTTAAATATATTCTCTCTCTGTGTGTCTCTCTGTCTCTCTCTCTGCCTCTGTCTCTGTCTCTGTCTCTCTCTCTCTCTCTCTCTCTCTCTCTCTCTCNNGCACACACACACATACACACACAATCAGCTTTAGTTTACGGTATCAGATTGCAATAGTCATATCTATTCACCATGGTTTTATATGTCATACTAAAAAGCAATAATCATGTATAGGGAAAACAAATGGAGAACAAAAACCATACAAGTTCAACTTTCAATCTACAAAGTTCAGAGCACATAAATAAGTACAGCACAGCATGATTATCACCCTATCACTGTAAACTCAGCTATGCTATGAGAACATAGGCAAAAAGGGGCTCCTACATTTACCCGCCCCAAAAGGCTTAGAATCTACTTTCCATTCCTCAAAAACCTATGAACACATCTGTATCAGAACACTTAACACTGTGTTAAGTTAACACTTTTATTGGACATTCACTGCCATAGCAATTTTACAATGTCTGAAACAAACTTCTAAAATCCCTCACTTACCCCTTGCTCCTAGCCTTGCCCCACATTCTTTCCAGATCTTTTCCATGTCGAGCCACCATCAAGTGTGTACATACCCAAGGTTAAAAAAAAAAAGTGAAAAGTCATCTTTGACTTTTCTCTTTCTTGACTCTCATCTAATATATCAACAAGTTATATTGGTTCTATCTCCAAAATGCATATCCTAAATCCATCCATCTCTACATACTTTATATGCATGTGCCTAGACCCAGGTGCCACCCTCCTACCTGCAAGTTTCCTACAGATCTTCCTGCTCCTTCCCTTGCTCCATAAAACTTATTCTTCACCCTAAAGTCAAGTTAATCACTTTAAAATGTTGAGGCTGATCAAAAACACGCCAATGGCTTTCTACTGCAATTAGGATAAAATCCAAACTTCTAAAGGCCCCGCCTTCTCTTTAATGAGCTAATACTTTCCTCTTCACCTATCAATCAGCTTTACTGTTTAGCTTTCCATTCCTTTAATGTGTTGCTCTGACCTGAAAAAGTGTATGTCCCTCAATCTCATATGAATAAATTCTAGTCCCCAGAATAATGACAATAAGAGGTACAGGGGCCTGTTGGTAGTAGAACACACTCTTAGCATTCTTAAAGCCCTGGGTTCAATTCCTAGCACCAAAATATAAACAAACCACCCTTATTACCTTATTAATTACCCTTACAGAAAAGGCCTCAGACTTCCCTTACACTCTGTACCGTGAGCAAATAACAGTAAGGTATCTATGAACCAGGAAACNGGCCCCCACCAGATATCAAATCTTTTGTTACCATGATCTTAGAATTCCCAGCCTCCAGAACTATTAGGATTAAATATTTGTTGTTTACAATCTACCCAGCACACAGTGTTTTGCCACAGCAATGCAAAGGAACTAAAATGTGTTCCACTTCCTTTTGACTTCATGTTTTCTTCCCATTTTTCCCTACCAGGAACATTCTCTCCTCAGCTTTTTACCTGGCTGATACCTTCAGCTCTTTGCTTCAAATGACAAAAAGTCTTTTCTTCCCTCATTCCTAAACTACTTTAGGAAATCTTGATCACTTCTCTCTTGATCACTCTCCACTTAGGCTATCTGCACTTGTCACTTCTTGAAATCATATTATTTATCTGTTCACGTGTCTACTGTCTATTTCCTTCCACTGGAATATAAATTCCAAGATGTCCAGGCTGTTTCTGGTTGCTATGTTTGAAAAATGTCCACCACAGAGTTGCTTTATNAAACATCTGAATTTCCCCAATAAAATAATTAGAGTTAATAAAACATTTTTCAAAATAATGAATTTTGATTAAACAAAGCCGTTTCTGTGGTGAGGTGAAAGCAAATCTGAAGAGGACTAATAAATGAATAAGTTTTTAAAAAATCAAAATGTAAAATGTAACCTTTTAATCAGCATAATTGCAAGGGCCAAAGAGGTAGAATGAAAGTTAGAGGAAGACTAAGGTTGTAGACGATACATTGCCAAAAGGAGAAAAGCATGCTTCATTCTTTTCAAGAGACCCCTTTCAGAATCAAACAAATACTGGGTCTCTCAAGAAATGCAAATAATGGCTGAGCATCCTTAATATGAAAATTCAAAACTGAAATCTTCCCAATTCCAAAACTTTCTAAGAAACAACATGATGCTACAAATGGAAAATTCCATACCTGACCTCACTAGAGTGGCCAAAGTAAAAAACCCAGTGCACCAAAAGTGTTACATAAAATGACCTTCAAGCTTTGNATATAAGGTTCATATGAAACACAACTGCATTTCCTGTTTAGATCTGGCCCCCATCCTGGCTGGGATGTATCATGTACATGCAATATCCTACAGTCCCCAAACTCTGAAATGGCAACACTTCTGATCTTAAGCATTTTTGATGAGTGATGTCTAACCTGCATACACAAAACCACTTCAATATTTGCCTAAAAGCAAGGGCCAGTGAGATGACTTAACTGGTAAAGGCACTTGTGCCTGAGCCTGATGACCTGAGTTTGATCCCCAGGACCCATATAGTGAAAGGACAGAACTAACTCTCAAGAGTTGTCCTCTGACTTCCACATGTGCACTGTGGCATGTGCATACGTGGCAAGCAAGCAGACAGGCAGACAAACAGGCAGACAGACAGACAGACACACAGACACACATACACACATACACACAAATATAATAAATTTTTTTAAGAAAAGGAATTCCCTAAATTCTTTGCAAGTGATGAAGCCCTACAGCAGAGAAACAAGTAAGACATAAATTAATGTTGATTAGTGAAGGGAGGAAAGGGTGAAGAACATGAGATTCAGGTAAAAAATAAGCGCTATACTCTGACACAAGAGTAAGAAAAGCAAAAATAAGTGAAATTTAAACAAGGGGTAAAAAAAGCTGAGGAACTTCCTATATAATGGGACTTTAATTTTTTTCAGTGAAATAGAATTTAAGATTATATGTTTAAAAATATATATCATCAAAAGGTTGGTAAGGATAGGGAGGCATATAGGATCAAGATACAACAATGTATGTGTATGGAATGTCATCATGAAACAGANTATTTTGTATCTAACTCTAAAAACTTAGTTAAAGGTGAATCATCTAATAGGTGGATATTAGATATAAACCAAAGGACAATCAGTCTGCAACCCACAGACCCAGGGAGGCTACCTAGCAGGAAGGACCCTAGGATGACTGTAGCATAAAATAAATTTGGGTTTTGCCCAGTCACTGGGCAAGCTTTAGTGAAACATTTCACTATTAGGATAAGAATCTGTACCTCTATTTATGTTCAAGCTATCTGTATATTATCTCTCCTGCAGCTGTACATCGAATGTTTTAATAATAATAAAAAAAATGGAAAAAAAAGTGAATCATCAGGGTCAAAAAAGTACTTACAAATATGAGGACCAGAGTTCAGATCACAGAATCCATATAAAAAAAGAGTAGGCAAGCAGTGGGGTGTGAGTCTGTAATCCTAGTACTGGAGAAGCAATAGACAAGAGGATCACTGGGACTTGCTGTTCAGCCAGACCACCTAAATTGACCAGCTCCAGGCTCAGTGAGAGACATTACCTCAAAACCTTGGTAGAGAGGGATTGGGGAAAAAACCCATTGTCAACTTGTGACCCACACACACGTATACATATGCATATAACACATATACAAGCACACACATAACACACAAAGTATCATTACTCTTAAGCAAACTGAGGTACATATTATGTATTTTGCAAATGTCTATTATTATATTGATACAATAATTGAAAATACTGTAATGTTTTCTATTCAATTCTGAAAAGTGGTTCTGCAAAAGCTAAACTAGTGTTAAATTTTTGTTTTCTTTTATTACAATTCTCTCCAGAAGTTTAGATTTACACACTCTTCAAAGTAGGCTTGAATTACCTAGCAGAAGACGTGAATAACTGTACAAAAATATTATAAATGCTGTGTTTATATTTATGACAAAAATAAGTGTGTTTTGGGAATTCACTTCAAACAAAATATTAAAGCCACAAACTTTTAAGGTTAAAAAAAAAAAAACTTTCCAGTCATTCCAACCAGCCTCCAATCGCATCTCCATTCTACAACTCAGTCTCTAGAGTAAAGAAAGAACTTATCTCCTCAATGCAGCATGAAACAATGGCCTTAGGAGAGGTAGTGTTTATCAAGACCTCTTAGAAACACAAGAAAGGGGTTAGTTGTTTTCTGAACGCCTTTCTGGACCAAAGAGATTTAGTAATATAAGACTTAGACTAACAGTGTAACTAAAACAAAAAGAACTACCTTTCAAACTGCCTCCCTTCAAAACATGAGATGCATATACTTTAATATCCATAACCCTGTCAAAGAGTATTGCCAAAAACAATTTTAAAACCCTACTATCCACCAACAGTAAATTGTGATATACTTTTACAACTGAATACTAACCAGCAAACTAACCAGAAGCAATAAGGATAAAATTTTTAAGTGCTGAGTAAAGAAGCAGTAGAATTCCTGTTACAATTCCCCTTATATAAAGTTCCATAACAAGGCAGACTGTAAGGCGTGTGTTCGCCTAAGATGATGAAACTATTAGGAAAAGCAAGCGAATGGCTAACATTGTCAAACTGGGGAGTGAAGGGCTTGTGATCCGTAAGGGAATTCATAACACCTGTTCTAATGGCCTCGACTTGGGGGGGACCTTAAAATCAAATTATTTTCAAAAAAACTAAGGCAGAAGACGGAAAACAGAACCCAAAGACTTTCTTTGCATGGTTATATTCTGGACTACAACAGTGATGCTTCTTTGGAAAGTAAATAAAACATGTTTTTGAAACTGTCATTAAATAATATCAAGGTTTAGGGTTTGAAAGGAATATTGATGTAATATTTATCTTCTTATCTCTTTCTCAATAATTAAGATCGAAAGATTTAGTTCATTGCTCAATTAAAATACAAACAACAATGTTTTGTTCTTGAAGCAGAGTTAAATGCGATAACTTCTCTTTATACTAACAAATAACCTATTCAACTTTGAAATTACTGTGACTTGATTTCCTGAAAGTGAACAAAATGTACTCGAAATCCTGAAAACTAGAATAAATTTAAAACGACGAATATCGTGGGACACGCAGATCTGCGATNGGGATGGGGTGGTGGTGGCGGTAACAAAACAGAACACTGTCACTTGTGCAAACTTTTCTTAAAGTCTAAACCCCTGACTGAAGGATATATACAAATACATACATATTTATTTACATATACTTCGGCATTTTCAGGTATCAAGTGCACAACAGCCGCCTATCTGAGACTTCAATAACTTNTCAAACAAAAGCCAGCCTACCCTGCCTTTCCTCTAAACAAAGCTCTAAAAGAAATTATGAGATTTCCATGCAAAAATCACAATCTCTGCCTTCACCTGCCTCCCAGTCTATAAAGAGACTGAGGAGACCAGGGGGTCAGGAAAAGTGAGCTTCCAAGTGCCTCAGCTTCACTCCACAGTGTCTCTTAACCAAAACAGTCCCCCAACAACCAAGCTGAGGCAGAAAGCGAAGCGGTCACCATAGGAACTGGGCTCGATCCTTAACTCGGCAGAAACTAGAGGCCGATTTGCTCCTGGAAGCCGTCCCACCCGGCCGGCTGCCCGCGACGCAGCCGCTCCCGCAGCGATGCCCACCCCGGGCCACCGTCAGACCCCACACCTCTCCCCCACCCTCTTGCAGCCGCCCGGGAGTGGCTCTCCTCTAGCCCGGCACACCTCCGTGCCTTCTACCTGGAGCTCTGGAGCCCTCCCCCGGCCTCCCGGGCCGTCGTCCTCCCCGGAGCTCATCCCGGCGACTGATGGGCCTCCCGCCCTGCGGGCCATCCAGGGGGACCCCGGCCTCCATCGCCCGCCCCTGTCTCCTCCTTCCCATCCCGTGGGCCCCGCCCCGGCGGAGGCGGAGGCTCGGCAGGGCGCAGCGGGCAGAGGGCGGGAGCGGTTAGCTCCCGGCTGGCCGACGCCCCGCCCTCACGCTCTGTACCTGAGGGGGGCTCTCCTTCCACCTCCTCGGCGCCTCCGCTCCGCTTCCGTCCGGCGCGCCCCCAGCCCCCGTGCGCACGCGTACCTGGCTCGACACGCCCCCTCGCGGGGACTACAGCTCGTGCGCGCGCACCCGAGCCCGTAGCGACGTGTCCAGCCGCCTGCCCGCCTCTCAGGGCTCCGACCAGAAGCCTTGTCCTGGCCCATCCGCGCCGCGCAGGCGCACGCCCACGCAGCGCCGAGATGGCCGACCCGTGCGTCCTGTCTCCTAGTAACCATCCTCCAGCCCGCGCCTTTCCGGAAGCTGCCGGGAAGCGCATGCGCGGTGGTGGTCCCTTCGCGCCAGAACACCTCTGGATGCTTACAGCCGGTCCCTGGATGGAGACAGTTACTTCCTGGAGCTGCTCCGGTGTGCAGCTCCTGCCACAGGCAGGGAGGGGGCTGTTCTGTGGGAGCCTTCAGGTGGGGTTTCCTGTTGCAGCCTCCCTTGAGGGAGCTGGTCTGTCCTGGGGAGTGTGGCAGCTTGAGGGCCACCCCACGGCCTGGGTCAGGTCTGCCCNTCCAGTCAAGGTGGAACTGGGAAGTGCCAGACCCAGCAATAAACTCTCACATGCCAGGCTGGGGTTTCTTCTCCACATGCCAGCCCTCCTCCAAGTTCCCTCTCTAGGAAGACTGGCGATGAAAAACAAGAAAGGATACAAAACCTCGCGAGTTGTTAAATCTGTATCTAAGTTTTTACCCCAAGTTTGGCTTCTATCAGTGAGCAGATTTTGGTCTTCTTTTGGCTTAACCGGTGTGGTAATTTTGGCAATGCAGCTGCGTTAAAATTGCATCTTGAAATGAAAAAGTGGAAAGAAATGAGCACTGGTCTATGCTGCCAGTTTTTAAGTTTAGCTTCTATCCAGCTAACTCAGAAGCTTGCTTTACTCGTGTTTTTACTTATTTTTATTAGAATGCAAAGTAAATGGGTTTCGTTGAGGCATTTGCATTCATAATTTGATTCTATTGATCCTTCTGNCCTTTTTCTCCCCATCCCCTCCCCACTTTTGCCTTTCAACTCCAATGCTCCCCCATCTGTTTTCATGTCGCAANTGTTCTGTTACTCCCTAAACCACTTTTTTGTCCCTCACCTTGCAGTTTCATGACCTATACCTACACTTTATTTAAAGCTAGAATCTGCATGCAAGAAAGAACATGTGTTATTTGACTTTGCGAGTCTGGGTTATCTCATTTAAAATAATTTCCAAATCCATCTGTTTTCCTGCAAATTTCATGACTTCATTTTTCTTTANACTTAAGGGAAATTCCATTGAATATGTATATTGTTTCCAATATTGATTCATCTCTTTGGGACATCTAGGCTGGATCCATTTCCTGGCTATTGTAAATAGAGCAGCAAGAAACATGGATGTGCAGGTGTCCCTGTGATAGGATATGGAGACCTTTGGGCATGTGCCAGAAGCAGTATAGCTGAGTGATAAGGTTCTAATTTTAGCTTTTGGAGAAGTCTTCACACTGATTTCCAAGGTGTTCAGTTTGCACTCCCACCCGCAATCTATAAGGGCTCCCCTTCTCCACATCCTTGCCATAATTTATTTGTTTTNTTGATAACAGATGGCTGTTCTGATTGAGGTGAGATAGAATCTCAAAGTAGTTTTCATTTGCATTGCTCTGATGCTGTTCAACACTTTTTAAAACATTTGTTGGCCGTGTATGTTTCTTCTTTTGAGAATGGCCCATTTCATTAACCCATTTATTGATTGACATTTTTATCTTTTGGGGATTTAATTTTTTCAGGTCTTTGTAAAGTTCAGCTTTAATTTTTTTATTATTTTATGTGTACTGGTNTTTTGTCT
The DNA here is from genome assembly GCA_001675575.1 of Neotoma lepida. Classification (NCBI taxonomy): domain Eukaryota; kingdom Metazoa; phylum Chordata; class Mammalia; order Rodentia; family Cricetidae; genus Neotoma; species Neotoma lepida. The sequence goes on along the minus strand of LZPO01097161.1, from coordinate 203,253 downwards.
GCATGTATGTCTGTGCACTACATACATGCTTGATGCCCACAGAGGCCAGAAGAGGGAGTTGGATCCCCTGGAACTGGAGTTACAGGTGGTTGTGAACCACCATGTGGATGCTCTGGAAGAGCTCTTTACCACTGAGCCATCTCTCCAGGCTGTAAATTTTAGCTTTTAGCCTCTTGTCTGAAGTACAGCTAGCAAAGATTGCACACACACACACACACACACACACACACACACACACACACTGTAGTGAACATGCCTGTTCACTAGGCTGCTAATTTCCTTTCTTTACTGTTCAGAAGCCTTTTAAATTTACATAATGAACCTGAGAGTGTCTGTGACCCCATCTTCTTGTCCTTTCCTACAGATGACCATACAAGATTTTTGCGCAGCTGTCTTCTGATGCTATAATTTAAACTTGTGCATTTGGAAAGTAAGGTCATTGTTGAGGATACATAAGAATTGTTTCACCAGGCGGTGGTGGCGCACGCCTTTAATCCCAGCACTCAGGAGGCAGAGGCAGGTGGATCTCTGTGAGTTCGAGGCCAGCCTGGTCTACAGAGCGAGTTCCAGGACAGGCTCCAAAGCTACACAGAGAAACTCTGTCTTGAAAAATCAAAAATAAATAAATAAATAAATAAATTAATTAATTAATTAAAAACACACCCTATCTAAGCTGGACATTGGTGATGTATGCCTTTAATCCCAGCACTCAGGAGGCAGAGGCAAACGGATCTCTGAATTTGAGGCCAGCCTGCTCTACAGAGAGAGTTCCAGGGCAGCCAGGACTGTTTCACAGAGAAGCCCTATCTCAGAAAACCAAAAATAATGAGCAAGGCGTGACATCGCACACCTTTAATCCCAACACTAGGGAGGAAGAGGCAGGCAGATCTCCGTGAGTTCGACGCTAGCCTACAAAGCGAGTTCCAGGACAAGCAAACAAACAAACCCAAAATTAAGAAAAAACATATCCTGTATGTACTTTGCTCTACCATTGTCTTAGGAATATATAAAATAATTTAAATAACTGTGATAAGTGCTTATATACTAAATTCTTTAATTCATGGCATTTCTAGGTTTGTTTCTACNAGCTTCTCTGGCCTCTTTGTTACAGGTTGTAATTTTTCCTGCTTGTTTTCATGCCTAAAAAGTTTGTTTTCAATTTTTAGATTAATTTAGTTAACATGAAAAATAATGGGTTTATATGACATTTACATACATACATAGATTAAATTGCAAAANCTTGTTTTGCATTTTTCCTCACATTTGCCCCTACACTACCTCCACTTGTTCCTGTCNTCCCTACCCAGTACTCCCCTTCTACTTTCATGTCATAGAGGGGTTTTTTTATTATTATTTCATGCATGTATGTGTAGTTTATGTGTGCATGTGCTTACATGGATATGGGAACACATTCACGTGTGTGTAGGGTATCCTGAAGTTGATGTTTGGTGTCCTCCTTGATAGCTCTTACTTTCAGTGAGGCAGGATCTCTCCAAGGTCCTGGAGCGTCTAATTCTAGCNAGTCTAACTAACCAGCCTGCCCCAAGGATGCTCTGTCTCCCAGACACTGGAATTGCTGACAGATGTCATGTCTGCCTGGCTTTTCTGTGGATTTAAATTCCAGTCCTCATGCTTGATGGCAAGTGCTTTATACNCTGAACCATCTCCCCAGTCATATGTATATTCTTTTAAAATCTATGTCATGNATATGAAAGAAAGTGTTNTATTTGTCTATCCGAGCCTGGCTTATTTTGCTTAACATAATGTTCTATAGTTCCATCAGTTTTCCTGCAAGTGACAGAACTCCATTCTTTATGTCTGAAGAAAACTCAGTTGTGGACATATACCACTCTCCCTGTATACATTGTTAGGCACCCAAGCTGGATCTATATCTTGGTTGTTATGAATAGTGCAGAAGTGTGCAGATATCTCTCTGGAGTGATGATATATATTCTTTTGGGAATATACACAAAAGTGATATAACNGGATCCTGTGGCATTTCTATTTTTAGTTTTTGAGGAAATACTGATTTCCATAATGTCTGCACCAATTTTCATTCCAACCAGCAGTGAATAAGGATTCTTCCTTTCCTCTCCTCTTCTACCTCATTTGTTGCTATTTGTTTTCTTGACAACAGACTGGGGCAAGATAGATCACAATACAGATTTAATTTGAATTTTCCTGGTAGCTAAGGGTGTCTGGTGATTATTTATTAACATATTATTAATGAATTAAAAGTTTTTATTAGCAAGAATGATAGATAGGACTTAGAGAAGTTGAGAAGTTCTATTTTATTTTGAAAAGGAATAAACATAAAATCAAGAAAACCTCCTTTTNAAAAACATTCAGGCTCGAAAAAACAAACAAAAAAAANATTCAGGGACTGAGTTCAGCAGTTAAGAGCACTTGTTGCTCTTTTAGAGGACCTGGCTTTGGTTTCTAGCACCAACATNGGGGCTCACAAACATCTGTAACTCCAGTTCCAGGGGACCCAATGCCCTCTTCTGGCCTCCCTGGGCACTAGGTATGCACATTGTATACATATATACATGCAGGCAAAACATCACATACACACCATATAAAACAAATTAATTTAAAATAATACTTTCAAGAAGGCTGACAAGATGGCATAGCAGGTAAAGGCACTTGTCACCAAGCCTGGTAATCTGAGTTCAGTCCCAGGACCCACATGGTGAAAGGTGAGAGAGAACTGACACTCACAAGTTGTTCTATATTGTTCTCTGACTTACACACACACACACACACACACACATACACACAAATAAATGTAATTTTTAGAAGACCTTCAAGAAAATCAATAGGCCCTACATACCTTCCCCAAAAGACAGTGTAAATAAATATAAATGGAGGCTGAAGATGACTCATCATGTAAGAGTGAGTACTGCTCTTGCAGAGGATCCATGTGGGATGGTTTACAACAATCTGTAACTAGCTTTAGAGGGATCTAGCATCCTCTTCTGGTCTCCCTGGGCACTGCACCTACATGCACAAACCTACACATAGACACATCATTAAAAATAAAAAGAAAATCTTATCCTAAAAAAGGTAAGAACTGAAAGGTAGAAGATGGNTTTGTGTTTCCATCACCAGTAGAGCATTCCACTTAAAGGAAGATTGCCATGAAATTGTTGACATTCCTGTTGCATTCACTTATCACCTGGTTTTCTTTTCAGTAATCAAATTGAAGAAACATTTCCACCACTTACAAGGGGCCCCACACACTCTCTTGATGGTTGACCAGCTGTCCCAATGGGATTTTTGCTAAGTAAAGCTGCCACGCATCCATCTGCTGTGCTGGTGGATTCAGAAGTGAACAATCACTTAATGCAAGGAGCTGAGAAGAGTAGATTGGAACCAGTGACTCGATTATTTCATAACACCAAGAAAATAAAGTTAGAAGACACAAACCAAGAAAANTTTACAAGAAAGGAAGGTACTGACACAGGATGGAATGCCATGGGCTANGTGAAGGAAAACGATGGCCTAGTAGTGACAGATTTGGAATGAAGTCACCAGGACATATTACCAAATAAATCAAAAATTGCTTTTGATTAGAGNATGTGTTCAATGTAGCTGAAGTGCATTTGGAAGCCTAACAAACTGAAGGAGATGAAAGCCTCTTCTAAATCCAAGGCAGATGTCTGCATAGNATGCCCTATCCCTGTCAAACACCATGGTTATTTTTACTAACAGTATTTGGTACTAATGCACTTTACTGTAATTATGATAA
>LZPO01097161.1:180833-199075 GCA_001675575.1 Neotoma lepida | reverse complement strand
ATTTCAGAGTTAGGACTTACTTCTTTCCAAGTTAAATGTGTTTATCTTGCAGTAACTACTGTTTTATAACAATATGTCATATAATAAAAGCAAAAACTTCTTTTATATCTGTTGTTAAGATATATGTAGTCTGAAACAATAGTACTGTCCCAAGTAATGGTAGATGAAATGAAAATTATTTTGTATCTAGATATATGGTGAATTATAATTATTTATATAGTATATGGGGTTTTTTGTTTGTTTGCTTGGTTGGCTTATTATTGTTTGATTTTGGCTTTGGTTTTGATTTGATGCTGGGGATTGAATCTAAGGTGTTGAATATGCTAAACATGCAACTCTGCTACTGAGTTTGACCCCATGTTTTGAACATGTTCTTGTATGTAAATATTTAATAACTATCTATTGTCTAATTGCATTATCTCTTTAATATTGTTAAAAAATAGAGAACAGGCATCTTGGGATGGGAGGAGAACAATATTTTATGAGGCAAGTCAATTCTAAAGAAATAAATCAAGCCTAATGCTAAAAACACAGTTAAATGAAACATACTTCTTTTTATTCTTCACAAAGCACAATTCTCTTTTTTCTTCTCTTTTTATTTTTTATTTTATTATGTGCATGGATTCTGTNTTGCCTGCATTTATACCTTTGGCCTATGTGGGTGTCTGGAGCCCATTGAGGCCAGAAGAGGGCATCACATNCTCTCAGACTGGAGTTACAGTTGTGAACTGCTATGTGNGTGCTGGGAATTGAACTAGGGTCCTCTGGAAGANTTGCTTCTAACCACTAATCCATCTCTCNAGCCCCCAGAATATAATTCTTTAGGAAAGAAAAAATTGCAGAAATCATCCATTGTTCACTGTGATAGTTAATAGGTCANTTGGCAGGATCTAGGATCACCAAGGAGACAAATTCTGAGGACATCTATAAGGAAGCGTCTAGAGAGGGTTAATTGACTTGAGGTGGGAAGATCCATCCTGAATGTGGTGGCATTCCATGTGCTGGGATCCCAGACTGAATAAAAGACTGTGAGAGGAATGCTAACACTCATCGTTTTCTGATTCCTGACTGCTAACGCAATGTGACAGCTGCATTGTACTCTGCCGTGCCTTACNCCCTCATACTATAAACCCAATAGACGGTTCCTTCTGAATTATGTTTTTTTTATCAGATATTTTGTCAAAGCAACAAGTAATGAATTCACCTAATTTAAGATCATTCTTGGTGCTGGAGATAGAGCAAAATAGCCACTGCCTTCATAATGGTGCCAGAGAAGACACNTTATACAGTAATTACATTAAGTACAAAGTGTGTTTTGCCATGAAAAAAGCAAAGCATTCAGAAAGCCACAACAACAGCTATAACATAAACTTGGTTGTAGCAACTAGGAAGACTTCTCTGAAGGTGACATAACTTACAGTTAAGTGGTTATCCTAATAGATGATGGCAATGGTAATCCAGGTAAAGTGTAGCAGGATGTAGTTATGGAATGAAGTGTGATGTGCCCAAGGAAAAGAGATGAGGGCAGATGCAGTGAGGTTTTATGGAGGAATGAGGGAACTCAGGACTGTAGATTTTGGAAAGATCAAGCTTTCAAAGTATGGAACTATGAGACAGCTAATTTTTTTTAATTTGGGTGATCTTATGCCCTGCATGACACCATATTATGTAAAACTGTGTTGTAGTTTTTTTTTTCCCCAAGACTGATTTGTCCTGAGAGACTCCATTTTACAAGCAGCTTTGACTCCATTTTGAAGATGGAGGATGACTGTGCACTTGGGTGAACATACTCATCACCATCTGCCTTGCTCCCTCAAGAAGCACAGACTAATAACTGACTTATTCTTGGGTGTAGACAGGGAGCCACTCCATAAATTTATCAAGGTGAATTGGTACTATAGGAGCACATGGCTGTATTAAAATCATATCAGGACTGTCAGATTGACTCAGCAGGTAAGGCACATGCCACCAAAGCCTGACAACTTGAGTTTGATCCCCAGAANCCATTTGGTGGAAGAAGAGAGCATGTTGTCCTCTGACCTCCATAGCATACACACATACAAAATAAGTAAAAACAAAATAAAACATCAGGAAAATTGTGCCTGAGAACTTATTAGATACACAGGCTGTGGAAATAGAGCAATTCTCTCACTTGGACCTCAGAAGAGGCAGAGACCTCTAACTGTGATTGTGATGGCCCCACTAACCTATAATCTGACAACTCCCAGCTCTCCCAGGGGCTTCAGCTCTGCTTTGTCCCAGCTGTTGACATAGGCTACTCAAATTGCCATCTATCTGCCTGTCTGCTTGTCTGGACCTGTTGTCTGTCTGGCTTAACAGGGTGAGACCCTATCTCACCCACAAAAAGAAGTTTTAAGAAGAGCAGACAGATTAAAAAGCAGAAGGAGAAATTCTGTCACCAGAGGACTATGTGAAGCATNTTTGAGTGACAATGGAAATTCCAGAGGGTCCAATTATCCTGCTCCTCAACTCTANTCTGGCTTTNTTGTTCCTGTTCCTGTGGAGATAAGAACGTGGTTGAAAGTCCAGCATGGTGGCACATGCCTTTAATCCCAGCACTCGGAGGCAGAGGCAGGTAGATCTCTGAGTCCAAGACTAGCCTGTCTGGAAAACAAAAAAACAAAAAACTGTAATTGAAATGCTGCTTCCAACTGCTTCGAATCAAACTGCCCCAGTAGCTAATCAGCACCTGCCTGAGTATGAATAGAGACCATTTTGAACTGCACAGTTTAGCCAACTCTGAACTGAAGGAAACCAGCAGAGGAATCACCCAGCTTGCCCTTGTTATTAGTAAGTCACTCATATTTGAGACAGCGTGCTACCCTGCAATAGCTAGCAGAAAATACTGCATTGCTACCTTGGCTGCTGGGGAATTTCCCATGTACCTGATCCGCAGAGGTTCTGTTGCTTTTCAGCAGAGGTTTTNTTGCCCACAGCAATATGGAGCACCCCATACGTAAACACCATTACCCCCTGATCTGCTCAATCCAGTTTATTATTTGGTCTGTATTGCAGGTAACAATAACTCCTTCAAATTCAATTTGCATTTCAACACTGATCTTGAATTTCTTCACATTCACTATGAAGAGATAATATAAAGACCGAGGACAATGCCTACATGTTAGCAGAGTAGTTGCTGGCAATCATGTCTGGTGTGTGACCTGCCTGCTCTGGATTTCTGAGATTTCCTCAAAATTCGTTCCAAGAAATGCCCTCTCTTCCCTNCGCCCTTGACAGCCCTCATCTCTACTGTCATTCGAGGAACCCCATCTGTACTAGGGCTTTACATCTTTTAGTAGTTACTTGAAAGTGGCTTGCGCTCTTTCCAGGAATCTAGTTTTGAATTCATTGACCTGCTAAGAAACACCCTTAAAAACCTAGCANGGACAGGAAAGAGATTAGGAGCTCCTCCTTCAGGCTTGGCCACGCCCTTTCCAAGTCCTGGGGGTGGTTTGTCCAGGGGGCGGGCCTTCCAGGGGGCGGGACTCTGGGGCGTGTCCTCCTGGGAGCTGTCCCTCGCGAAGGCAAGCCTCCATGGGAGTNGCTGGAGGGGAAGAACTGGGTCTCGCATGCTGAGTGCTCCCAGTACCCGGTGTGCTGATTGAGCTTTAGTTTACAAAACAAAAGCTTCAGGAGCGACCGGAAGTGGCAGGTGGGTGAAGCCGGAAGCAGANCTAGCGGATTTACTGCAGGCGGTGGCAGCACTCGCTGAGCNGAGTGGGTGCTGCGCNTACCACGTGTCTGTCACTTGGGCCCCTCGGATTAGTACTGAAAGCTCTGCAGGTTACCCCCGGTGCTCCGGACGTCGTAATTTCACTATTATGAACAGTTGATTCTATTACGGTGAGGATAAACTAAGCCAGACATTGAATGCTAGTCGCATGCCTGCTCACGAAGAGTACAACTTGCTTAAGTCCGTAATGAGATTCCCGGCTTGGATCGCATTGTCAGGGAGGTAGCAAAGTTTTGGTAAGGCCTTGTGAGGAAGGTGAGCCTGTAGTTTGGTTTTGCGTTGCTCTCTGTTCGTGGAGAAGCATGTTTGGCAATGCAAAGTGTCTCCCAGAACATGGAACTNCCTTCTGAGAAAAAAATTATAACACTAATAATGAAGATGAAAACAGAGGCCTGGGGGTTGCTCGCTGGTACAGCTCAAACCTAGGTTGAGCAAGTTCCTGAGTTCAAGCCCTTGCACAGCTAAAGCTTTGAATACGAGTGTAGATGGGTGTACCAACCACACTCCAGNTCAGGCACCATGCCCAGGAGTAGCTATCCAACACAGAACGAACTCCTGGGCTTTTGGTGTGTACTTTTTGTTCCTTTGTGGGGGGCATTTTTTTTTTTGTCTTGGTCTTTTGATTATTTTTAGTTTTTGTGGATTTTATTTATTTTTTTAAAGAGAACAAAGTTGGGTGGGTAGGGAGGTGGCAAGGTCTGGGAAAGGGGTGAGGGGAAGGAACATAATCAAAATACATGAAAAAAATTTTAACTAAAATAATAAGAGTGTAGAGAGAGGCGCAAAGTGACTTTGTAGAAGCAAAGTTCTGCCAGGCTTTCAAAAGATGGACTGTTTCGTTTAGTCGGGAGTCTGCTACAGAACAGAATAAAAGAGAAACACGTTGGTCTCAGAGGGTGTGTGCATGTCTTCAACCCTGAGGCAGAGGCCGGTGGATTTTTGTGAGCTCCAGTTCAGCCCAGTCTACAGAGCTAGTTCCAGGACAGCCAGGGCTATATAAAGAAACCCTGTGTGGGGTGAGGGTGTAATGTGTTCTGATATCTAAAATACTTTGTGGCACATACTAANCATTCCATCCAACTCCTCATTCTTGACTCACATGTCACCATTTTAATGANGCCTAGATTAACAATCCTCTTTAAACTTGACTCACATACAAATTTCCAGCCCTCACTAATCTGACCCTACTTTTTCTTTTCCCTGTAACTCTTATCACCTTTATGTGGTTCATTGATGAATCCCAGAATCTGTCAAATTGACACCTTTGTTGTCAATTCACACTGCATATTTATGCCTGGGTAAATGGAGTACTTTTAAAATATTATTAAAATGCACTAATTAAACAAATACGCAACCTATGCATTGGACTAACTCATGAATTAGATCAGTTCTAGAACCCTTATCAAGATCTCAGTTTTGGCTGGTTAATCNCAGACTATAGTTAATTTATTAAGGTAAATTCCAGTTTGACACATCTGAACACTTGAATCCTGTACACTTGAAAGAATGAGAAAAAAAAGATTAGAAGAGAAGACCCTATAATCACAATTGNTTCAGTCCATCTCATATTAGTCTGGTATGAATGGTTTATACATAATACATTAATTCAGTCATCCTATGTGCTCCTGAATTGAATTCAATTGAAGGCAATTGAATCAGATGAGATTAAACTTTTTACCTAAAACTATTCAATTAGTAAGCTGCAAAGCTTAAATTTAAAAGCAACTCTTCTACCTTAACCTCTATCTATTCACAANAGCGGCAATCTTAACCTTAGGAGAGGTCGTCACAAGGTCTTTTTCAAATCCCAACTTTCATGAACACGTTCTAGTTTGTTAGTGTCCAACACACCATGGCGCCTAGTCTTCACTGTTTCTCCCTTGGATCACCGTAGAAGAGGATATCTGGTCAGTGAGCCTAGGCGATCACTGGGCTCCAGGTTCAGTACTCTGTTTCAAAGAATACAGTGGAGAATGATAGAAGACCAGTGTTGACCTCTGACCTGTGCATGCACAAATGTGTATGCACACACAAAAAACTGATATAAAAATAAATTTAATGTTAAGCAAAAGCCAAGAATGGTAGTGTATGTCTATACTCACATTGAAGCTATGGCACAGGACTATTTGAACCCAGGGGTCCAAGGTAAGATGGGCAACATGATGATGTCCAATCTCAGGGTGGGGGAAGTTGCTTGAAGTAACAGTACCATACACTTTTAGGGGAAATGTGTATGTGTGAAGTCATATACACATGAACAGAAATAAAACAGGTTGTTTATACCAAAATGTTGATTATCTCCAGATGAGAGGATTCTGGATTCTTTCACTTTCTTCTTTTTGCTCATCTNTTATTTTTCTCAATGAAAATGTATTGTGAATTCAAAAATAATTTATTTGGCTTTGTCGTACATTACTTAATGTCTTTACTTCATACTTACTATATGAAAACTGTCCACTTATTTCATTTTTTCATCATAAAGTTTCTCTTCATTGATTTCCTTTGAGCACTCTATTATGGAGCTGTTCAGGACTAAGGCGAAAGCTGAAAGGGGAGGAAAGCAACTGGTCTGGACCCTGTGATGAGTTTTGAATAATTAACAAATAACTAAAGAATAGAATTTAACTTTTTTCATTGAATTAATTTTTCTTCTTTTGTCTTGTTTCTAAAAGCATGCTAATCCCATTTTCCATGAAGAACTGCTTCCAGTTACTTTGTCTCCACAAGGTCCCAACAGCTGGCTTTAGAAACCCAGCCACACATGGGCTCATTTTACAGTCCATCTCCAATGATGTGTATCAAAACCTGGCTATAGAAGACTGGATCCATGACCACATACATCTAGAAGGCAAGCCAATCCTTTTCCTTTGGAGAAATTCTCCCTGTGTTGTCATTGGTAGGCACCAGAATCCCTGGCAGGAATGTAATCTCCANCTGATGAGACAGGAAGGTGTAAAACTGGCTCGGAGAAGGAGTGGGGGAGGAGCAGTGTACCACGATATGGGTAATATCAACCTGACCTTCTTTACCACCAAAACCAAGTACAACAGAATGGAAAATTTGAAATTAATCGTGAGAGCGCTGAATACTGTCCAACCCCACCTGGACGTGCAGCCTACCAAAAAACTTGACCTGTTACTCGACNGACAGTTTAAAATCTCAGGAACCGCGTCAAAGATTGGCCGGACTGCTGCTTATCACCATTGCACCTTGTTATGTAGTACCGACAGGACAGCTTTGTCTTCTTTACTGAAGAGCCCATACCAAGGCATAAAGAGCAATGCCACTCCCAGCATCCCTTCCGTCGTCAAAAATCTTCTGGAAAAAGATCCCACGCTGACCTGTGAAGTTCTGATGAATGCTATTGCTGCCGAGTACGCTGCTTATCATCAACTAGATAATCACNTTAAGCTAATCAACCCAGCAGATGAGACAGAGTTTCCTGGAATAAACAGCAAAGTCAAAGAGCTGCAAAGTTGGGAGTGGGTATACGGCTGGACCCCTAAGTTTAGCGTGAACACCACATTTCGTGTGCCATATGAACAGGCACATTTGGAAATTCAAGTGTCCATCGATGTAAAGAATGGACGAATTGAAACCTGTGATATAAAAGCACCTGATCATTGGTTGCCACTGGAAATAAGTAACAAATTAAACTCAAGTTTTATTGGCAGCAAATTCTGCCCCATTGAAACCGCCCTGCTAACAAATATATTACTGAGAACATGTCCAGATGACTTACACAGTAAATGGAATATTCTGTGTGAAAAAATCAGGGCAATAATGTGACCCTGAGTAACTTTCTTTATACTGGCAGTTTCAGTGATATTTGGAACATGATATTTGGACCAGGCTGACCTCAAACTCAAGAGATCTGCCTGCTTCTGACCCCTGAGTTCTGGGATTAAAGATATGTACCCCCATGACCAGTGATTCATAAATTTATTATCTTGTATCTGGGCTTTGTTATTTTGGTTTTTGTTTATTGAGACAGGGCTTCTCTGTATAGCCTTGGCTGGCCTGGAACTCATTATGTAGACCAGGCTGACCTTGAACTCAAGAGATCTGCCTCCCAAGCGCTGGGATTAAAGGCGTGTGCCACCCACCACCTGGCAACCTTTCTTTTGGGTCTTGAACAAGAGTGAATCTGCATAGTCTCTCCCCAGACTTTCCTGCTGAGATCCCTTGCCTTATATTTTTACCTTTCCAACTTTTTCATACACCAAGCTTTTTCAGAGAGTAACACCACTGTTGGCTGCTTCTTAACTCTACGACTAATCCATTCTTACACGTGTGCTCCTACAGTACTGTGTCTTTATTGAGTGCTCACTATATACCAAGCACTGTGTTAACTGCTGTTCACAGTATGTGAAACACGTATCCTCTGAAATCAGGAACTGACAAGTTTAGTCAAGAGGTGTTTGAACAGATCAGACTAAAATTAGAGTAAAAANCAGTTTTTACATGGAGCACACATACACTTAGCCTTAAGCTGTAATTTTTCATGGAAAGTGTCCACATCTCAATCTGTAGCTCTCATGGTAGTCTGCTACCTTACTATAATAAATCCCTTCAATTTTGCTCACCTCAAGTAATATCTTTCCTGAGAANTCCTCCTGGTGCAATAATTTAGGAATGGAGTACAGATTGAAGTTTAAGAGAATAGTGAGCACTAAGTTTGGTTTTGTTCTGAGGCCTGACCAGACTTCCATGCATGCTAAGCACATGCATTACTCAACTGCACCCCCAGCTTGTATTTAAAAGGAAAAGATGGAGATGTGTGCTTGAGGAAAACTGAGTTTCAAGGTAGGAATTTCAAAAGCACCCAAGAGAAAAGGATAGGAATTAAGGCTAAGAAGAGAATGGAGAAGTGGGTATGGTTCTGTTATATACACATATGAAAATGTCACAGTGCAACCCATTCTATTGTATAACTAATAGATGCTGTGATAACTTAAGCCTAATGTGTGCACTAGGAGCTGGACGTGATGGCACACACCAGCATCTCAGTATTTAGGGGCTGAAGCAGGAAAACCATCATTCTGAGACCAAGCTTTGCTACAGAGTGAAAACCTAGTCTAAAGAAGGAAAGTGCCCATGGAGTAAGTGGTATAAAGGTCACTCCGGACCTGAATGACCTCACTGCAGTGCTCTGGGCAGCAGCCGAGAGTGAATGAAGTGAGTGGAGCTGTTGGTGAGGAAAGGCAAAAACAACTCCTCCAAAGGAGTTCTATGTTTCACGGAAAAAAAAAAAATAGGGCAGCAGCTTGCTGGGGATGTGTGTGTCACTGGCTCCTCATTGTCCAGGCTCCAGTCTCCTGGGTGGAGACAGGTGGGGGTGGTGTTGACTGAGTCATCAGAACTGTGTGAAAGAGATTTCTTCTGGATGACAAGTTCCCCCTCTGGCTGGTACCACCCCTCAAGTCTTAACCTTCTCCCAGCATGAGATTACCNGGGAAATGTCAATTTATTGGGGACCATTATTTCAGNAGTCTGGCAGTCGCAGGGAGGGGTACAACAGTCTCTCTTTAGAGTATCTCTGGGCCCTGCCAGGACGGTTACATGAGGATAACTAAACAGGTTACATTGACTTTATGGAGCTCTGTAACGTTGGACATCCNAGAGCCAGAGAACATCTCCCATAGGCTATCACTTATTTTTTTTGTTTTTGGAGGCAGGGTATCATGCAGNNCAAGTTGGCCTCAAGCTCTCCTTAGAGCCTGGAATGACCTTGAATTCTGGATCCAACAGCCTCTACCTCCCAGGTGCTGGCCCATCAAGCCTGGCTGACAGCTATCTTAACTGTAACCACCAGCACTNGTGGTGCCAGAGATGGAAGCCAGGNGTGGCNCACACTAGGTATGTGCTGTACTCTGAGCTACATCTTCAGCTGCACATACTTTTTTTCTCGTTACTAGACCTTCAGCCCTCCTGTCTCTTACAGCATTGTAATCTGTGGTTTTCATTTTGGAACTCTATAAACTCCCAGGAGCAAGATTAACACCCAGTTGTCATAACAACTGTGCAATACTTGCTGACCTNCTCTCCAACAACCAAACAGAAGCTGGTAAAAATCTTTCAGTTAACTCCATGACTTAAAAAGAAACACTGTAAATCTACTGAACAACATATTTACAGATCCAGAAATTTGTAGAAATGTAAACATTTATTGTTAAATTCATACATTATAAAAATACATTCAAAGTTTAAAAAAAAAGGAAAAAGAAACAAGCCCAGTATTTGCTTGTTATGGTTTGAATACGCCCCCCAAGGTTCGTAAGTTGAATCTTGGTCCCTAGAACTGCAGTGCTGAGAGGAGAGGAGACCTCTGAGGTGACTGGCTCTGCCTCACAAGCTTTGTTACAAGCCTGCTCCATCTTGTTGCATTCTGCTGTGTGGGATGCAGAAAGAAGATCCTCCCCAGATGCCAAAGACTAAACCTCTATTCTTCATACATTACCCAGTGTATAGTAGTCAGTTATAGCAACAGAAAATGGGCTGAAACCACCCAAAGCAGAAATGTATAGTTGGGTTGTGACACGTCAGATTTTTTNTGTGTGCTTGTTATGGAAAATGTCCACCGTTGTCTCATGACATGGTCTCAGATCTAAATCACAATATCCAAGGGAAAAACGACCCTATGAAGAAAAGAAGAGTACTGTTACAAATGACATACACAGAAAGCTAAGCATGATGTTCTGTCTATAGTGCCAGCCACTGTGGAGGCTAAGAGCCCAGGAGTTCATCAAAACAAACAAAAAAAAACAGTGNTCATTATTAATCATAAAATCATATCCTTGAAGGTAAAGGAGGAAGAGTGGATCTGGGGGAGNGGGGATGTAGGAGGAGGGACTGGGAAAAGAGGAGGGAGGGGAAATCAGTCAGGATGTAATATATAAGAAAAGAATACAAATAAATAAAATCATATCCTACCTGTGGTTTCTTAAAATAATCAAGTCCCCTTCCAATTTTAAACATCCATCCATTGTTGAACCTATTGAAATTAGTGTATAGTATTATATTCAAGACATNTGAGTTAGTTTTTAAAGCCAGAGTTGGTTAAGAATCATCAAGATTTCCTCCTAAACAAAGAAAAGCATGAGCTGAATCAAACCTAGGGTTAGTACCAAGCTCAGTCTATAAGGAGAACAAAAAAAGCATTAAACACCATCAGCTAACTTGACTGGCTGAGAAAGAACTTAACCATTAAATGGAAAGCTACTTTTGAATTCAGCTTGCTCAAGCTCTTCTTGCCTGCTAACAAGTNGTTTGCAAAAGACATTCAGGAAGAGTGTGGTGACGTTTCAAAGGTGCCTGTGATGGCTACTCCAGTTTTCAACTTGACTACATCTGGAATTAAGTAAAACCCAAATGGTTGNGCACACCTCTAAGGGATTTGTTTTTCTTTAATTAAACTATTTGAAGTGGGAGCCAAGAGTGGTGGCACATGCCTTTAATACCAGCACTCAGAGGTAGAGGCAGNTAGATTTGAGTTCCAGGACAGTCAGGACTATTACACAGAGAAACTATTTGAAGTGGGAAGACTCACTTCTAATTCAGATCTTTTGAGGTAGGAAGATCCACCTTTAATCTGGGCCACACCTTCTTGTGGCAGCCTATATAAANGTCATGGAAGCAGGAAGCTTGCTCCCTTTGCCTGCNTGCTCTCACTCTCACTAGCAAGTCCATTCCTTCACTGGCATTACAGCCTACTTCTTCAGGATTCTGGTGTATTCTGAAGACCAGCTGANACTTCCAGCCTCAAGGACTGAACAACTACTGGGTTCTCGGACCTTCTATTAGTAGANAGCCATTGTTGGACTAGCTGGACCACAGCCTATAAGCCATTCTAAAAATCCCCTTTATGTATGNGTATACATATATTCATTCTTTACGTTCTGTTCCTCTAAAGAACCCTAACACAGTGCTACTAAGCAGAGATGGGGATTGGTATCCCAAAGGCAGCTCAGCCCCTGACCTCCATTTCAACAACGGCAGCATTGCCATCCATTTTGCATATTCAGCTTCTGCTTAACTTTGTAGTGAAAACAAGGGTCACTTTGCTGAATCATCTGAAAAGCACTGTGCTAAAGGGAAGGAAGGGATCTTAGTTCGATCCCTAAGAAGCTGTATGTACATTTCCTGATTAACAGCACACTATCAGAACACACCACCAAAGCCACACCAGGTAAACGGTAATTTTGGTAGGAAACGAATTACCTCCTACCATAATAACACTGGCTACGGTCTGCAAAAAAGAACTCCTTCCCACATGACACAGAACCCATACATATTATTTGATTAGGATTAACTAAACTCACTTTACAGAGGTAAGCCAAGTTTTCTTGTCCAAACTNCAAAATTAATTAAGTTAGAGCTTGATTTGAAGTTTTAATATTTAAATATGTGTATATAATTATATTACATTGGAATTTTTAAAGTGTGTCTCAGCTATGAAAAAAGTAAAGTATTATACACCAACCTAATTTCTCGGTCATGTATAGACGAAGAATAGTTTACTTCCAACAGCACACCATGACTCTCAAGGGATTGTTTTATTTCTTCCAGGCCACTACTTTGCTGCACACTCCCAAGTCCCTGTTGGTGGCATAAAACATAATTTACTGCCTCAGTTATTAATAACTTAAATTATCCATGAGCTATACAATGAATACCATAGAGAGATTAAACTGAAAGGATTCTACATTAATTTCAATATTACTGTCTCAAAGAAGCAATCGAAGAATGGGTAATTCTTTTCTTTTTTTATATATTGTTTTTATACAAACAATTGTTTTCCTCACGTGAATACCACACAACCCCCTCCTGCCTCAGCCTCCCTGTTGCTAGGAGCACAGGCATGTGGCACCATGCCCAGCACCCTTACATGTATTGGTAATGGCATTCAGTCATCCATGTGGGACTGCCTACTTCTTAGAGTGATCTTAGAAATTATAATTATTTGGATGCACTTATACTTAGGACACAATCAAAAGAGACACAGTGACAATCTAATCCCAGGTAAGGGACAGAACTGTCACCAGTGCAGATCATGCATGATCGCTGACACCCTAAACTGATAAACTACTCAAACTCAACAAAATGGCTGAATACAAGGTCAACACTCTCAAATCAATAATATTTTTGTAGGGAAAAAGATTATTTACTTGAAGACAGTTTGGTGAGAGGTGAGTTTGAAGCACACACACCAACTAACTACCATATTTCCTAAACAAGGGACACATCTGGGTGTCAGACAGAAGAGTGTTGCTTCCAAATGCTTCCGTGAAAACCATAACCCAGAGTGTCAGTGCCTCTGGAGCTAGGGTGCTTAGGGATGGGGGGGAAGTGTTAGGCTTTGCATCCAACAGGTTTGACTGTGTATCGGGGGAGGAGGCACCAGAGTTTACTCCAGCTCATTTACTTACTAGCATTTTCCTTAAAATATGCTATGCTTGGTACTACATAGTGAGTTATTCCCAAGGAAATACAGCTAGTTGAAGTACTGGACCAGGTAACTTGTAACTGAACACAGTAAGTCAAGAAAGAATGAGATTTTTCAGATACCTACATCCACAGAGGTGAGAAGGTGAATAGTTCTTACTTTACATGGCTTCTTAATCAGCATCTCACAAAACCGAAGGAAGTTATACAGCTGAAAGGTATCAGGATGGATTAGCACTAACTCATTCGGTTTTTCCTCCATGTCTAGCAAGAATTGATTCCAGGATACACTCCCCAAGCCAGATACTGTCCACAGATGCTTCCATTCATTATTTTATTTAAAGATTTAGTTCTTTATTATATACACAGTGTTCTACCTACATGTATGTCTGCAGGCCAGAAGAGGGCACCAGATCTTGTTACAGATGGTTGTGAGCCACNATGTGGTTGTTGGGAATTGAACTCAGGACCTCTGGAAGAGCAGCCAGTGCTCTTAACCTCTGAGCCATCACTCCAGCACCCCCATCCGTTATTTTAAAAGATGCTCTATCAGCCCAGAACCTATACACACCCTCCCAAGAACTTTAAATCATCTCTANACTACTTATGCTATCCAACACAATGTAAACACTATGCATTGTCATTATACTGACATGCTTGTGTATGTTCAGTATAGATGAGATTTTTAATAGTATTTTTGATCCTCCATCAAATCCGTGGATAGGAAACCCATAAACACAGACAGCTGACTGTACATTTAAAGTTACATTTCTTTATATTTTAGTACATTCCACTTACCTGATGAGTTTGTCTAATATAAGGGTCTTCGATCCAAACTTCTGTAACTGTCTCATGAAGGTATTCTTTAAAAAGTGACTCATAACTGAAACCAGTTGCATTCTCTTCTATTTTAATTTGCTTGTGATATTTTCCATCTACAAAACACAAGCTACAGTCATGTGACCAGTGATCACTTTTTTAAAAATCACATCTTTATTCCTTTGTGTATGGGCATGCAAGTGGGTGCAANCATGCCATGAAGTACGTGTAGAGGTCAGAACACAACTTGTGNGAGTTGGTTCTCTCCTTCTACTATGTGGGTCCATCTCCAGGGATTGAACTCAGGTTCTTAGGTTTGTTGGCAAATGGATTTATCCATTGAATCATCTCATTAGTGCCTGTGAACTCTTTCTTTTTACACAGCTGATATGTTGCACACAGTGATTAATCAGGACATGTTACAATCTTTTCAACTCATTTACTTGGTAGCTATCACATGCCTACTCTATATCATGCACCTGCAAAATGTTTCTTATACATAGGGAAAGAAGACAAAATACTATTCCAAAAGAGATTCCTGCCTTCACAGAGGATAGGCAAAGGGGGCCATCCAGATGTTTCCTTTTTAAAATTTTAAAAAAAAATGCTTTATCTTATGTATATAAATGTCTTTCCTGCCTGTATCCATCTGCAACACATACATGCAGAGTCCTCAGAGGTCAGAACAGGAACTTAGATTCTCCAGAAGTTAAGAACGGTTGTGAGCTGCCATGTGGGTGCTGGGAACTGAACCTGGGGGTCCTCTGTAAGAGCAGCCTGGGCTCTGCTGCGCCATCTCTCCAGCTCACAAGCGGTTACTTGAAAATGGTTTCTTCACTGTCTCCAACAGACCGGGAAATGTATACAAGAGAGGACTGACAGCATGCAGGTGTCACTAAGACCCTGTCCCAGTGGGCAGAATATGAGATGTACTCAGTTGTACCTGCTTTCTTTTCGGACTTACCATTTCCTATCTCGAAATCTCATGGCTAAAGCGAACGTTAAATATGTAACACTACAATGGAGTTTAGAAGCTGTTCATAGCACTTTAAGAGTGTTTCTTCAAGGCTATGTTTTAAGACAGGGTCAAATGTAGCCCAGGCTGGCCACAAACCCCTTATGTAGCTGAGGGTGACCCTGAATGCCTTCTCCTTTTGCCTCTGCCTCCCAAGTGCTGGGACTACAGNTGTGTACCACCACAGCCTCGATGTATTTTTTTTCCTGGTTTTAAGGCTTTTTTGTTAGTTCACTTGTTTGTCTGCTTGCTTTTGGTGCTGTGGATTGAATGCAGGGCTTTGCACATACTAAGCATGCTACAATATGTTCTAAGCAGACTTTTAGTGGTTCATGCTATGACAACTCAAGTTTTTATGAGACTGTATAAAATGAAAAAAGAACAACAAAAGTCAAAACAAAACAAAACAAAAACAAGAAACAAATACATAGCTGGTTCTACGTGTGCTCAGTGTGCCTTCCAGAATCCCTGAATGAGCAAAAGCATAAGTGCAAAGTCAAAAAGCTAAATTCAAAACGTGAAGCCTTTCCTGCATTCTGGAGACAGATGAAGGTGGATCTCTACGAGTTCAAGGCCAGCCTGGTCTACATAGAGAGTTCCAGGCCAGCCAGGGCTACATAGTGAGACCCCCCCCATCTGAAGAAAAACAAAACAAAAAACAGCAATAACAAACACCTAAACCAAAAACAAACAAACAAACAAAAAACAAAAACAAGAAATGTAAAGGTTTTTTTTTGAGTAATCAAAAAAAAAAAAAAAAAAAAAACCGGGATTATAGCTAATAGTTTAGCAGTAGAATACTCACCTAGTAAGCATAAGACACTGAGTTTAATCCTCAGCACCACCAAAAACAAAACAAAATCAAACAAACATTTCCATAGAGATAACACTACAAACCATGCGTCAGTTTTTAAGCCAAACTAGGCTAATTTAACTGTTCACTCAACCACCACAACCTGGGTATAATTAGTACAGAACCCTAGGAAGAAGTGGGGAGAGGGATGTAGTAAGGACAGAGGGAGAAGAGCTGAAGCCTGGGGACCTCAGCTTTTGAGGGTCCCAGCATCTCTGGCTATAAAAACACCAGTGTAC
The DNA here is from genome assembly GCA_001675575.1 of Neotoma lepida. NCBI lineage: Eukaryota > Metazoa > Chordata > Mammalia > Rodentia > Cricetidae > Neotoma > Neotoma lepida. The sequence continues at coordinate 182,951 of LZPO01097161.1, read as the reverse complement.
TTCAGGTGAGGAGGCNGTACGCACTCACACAGATGCTCATGAGCTGGGAACTGTAACAGATCTAGAGAAGTACCTACCTCACCACCTAATCATCAGGAATATGTAACTCGTGAAATGCTTTGGTTCACAGCCACGTTTGAGAAGCCCCTGGAGTTTCTTTAGCTATTCTAATGATTTTCATCTTTTCATAAAAGGAAATAGAAACAGAGGATCCACATTCAGTATTCTTCTGCAATACTCTTAAATTGATATCCACCCATATGCTTCATAGCGATCTGCAAATGCCCTAAAAATGACCAACTTTTGTCAGGTATTCAAAGGATGTCTGAATCCCCAGGTCCCAAACTGACAACCAGACACTGTTAAGAATAACTTCTGTATGAGGGGAAAGAACACAGAGCAAATCTGCTAAGCTCCTAGGCACAAGTGCCCAGATCACACCATGCTCCAACAAGCAGGAGCTTTGAACCCAGGGCCTCAAGCTGCATTCTGCCTCTGAAGCCCAATCCCAGACATGTTCTCAAAAATAGACTTTTACCTTCTTTTTCTTGGTCTAAGTATTTCTTTATGTTTTCTGCTCTATCCATGTAGTTGGAGATTCTTGTTCTGAGAATACATTTCTTATTGGAATCTTTGGTGCCTACAAATTGAAAAAAAGAACAGGGATTTTGTCAACTTTCCCACCATTTTACAATGTGCTCAAATTCAGCGTGCTAGAGTGTCCTTCTGTAGTTCTTCTGAACAAATAAACATCTTATCTCTCCTCTTGGATACGATTTAAGTGTACTTCCTCCCTCAAAGGTTCATGAATGGGAAGCTTAGTCCNGTGTAACAATGTTACAAAGCAGTGGAGCCTCCAAGTCGTAGNGCCTAGTGGGAGGTCACTGGGGTGCTGCCCTTGCAAGGGATTAATGCAGTTCCCCTATTGTGGTGATATTTTGCTTGTGCTCTAACAAATAAAGCTTGCCTGGAGATCAGAGGGCAGAGCTAGCCACTAGATAACCATAGAGGCCAGGTAGTGTGGTGGCACACACCTTTAATCCCAGCACTTGGGAAGAGGAAACAGGAAGCGCTATGGCTGGCTGGAGAGAGGAAGTGATAGGGCAAGGCAGAGACGGGAGTTCTGGGTGGGGGCGGCTTTTAGGCTGAGGAGTTGGTGAGGTAAGAGGTAGCTGTGGCTTGCTCCTTTGTCTTTCTGATCTTTCAACATTTACTCCACTATCTGGCTCTGGGTTTTTATTATCAAGACCAATTAGGTTTCGAGCTACATCTTATGATGCCAGTTATTTCCCACGAACAGTTGTTACAGAAGAGCAAGGCAGAGACCAGCAAGATGTTTCATTCAGCAGGTAAAGGTACTTGCCACTAAGTCTGAAATTCTGAATTCCATCCCTGGGACCCAAACAGTAGTGAGAAATGACTGCTAAATTGTTCTGTCACATCCAGATGTACTTTGTGGCATTTTAGAGCAGGTATACACACACATTCACACTCATAAAAGTAAAAAAGAAGATAAAAAGACCAAGACAAGCCCTTCCCCACTCTGGTTTCTGGGCTTGAAAGGTTCTATCTTACATGCCTCCTGTCACTGTGATGTCCCCAGCCTGTTAAATGCTGTGCGCTTCCAAGCCCTACTGAACAGCTCACCAAGCATTGAACATTCAATTGCTTTTCTTGCATAAAGGTCCAAAGTCCTTCCACAACCCTCCCCAAAACAACACGGTCAGGGCTGTCACAGCAATGCCCACTCTCCTGGTACCAACTTGTCTTAGGGTTTCTACTGCTTGACAAAACACCATGACCTAAAAGAAGAAAGTGTTTGTTTGGCTTAAACTCTGTGTGTGTGTGTGTGTGTGTGTGTGTGGTTTTCAAGACAGGGTTTCTCTTTGTAGCCCTGGCTGTCCTGGAATTCACTCAGTAGACCAGGCTGGCCTTGAACTCATAGAGATCTGCCTGCCTCTGCCTCCCAAGTGCTGGGATCAAATGTGTGCACCACCACTGTCAGGCTTGACTTATACTTCTATAGTACTGTTTATCATCAAAGGAAATCAGGACAGGAACTCACATAGGGCAGGAACCTGGAGGCAGGAGCTGGTGCAGAGGCCATGGAGGAGTACT
>LZPO01097161.1:80362-95906 GCA_001675575.1 Neotoma lepida | reverse complement strand
CACACACACACACACACACACACACACACACACACACACACACACGTTGTTAAAAAATACCAAATCTTTCACCTTTTAAGAATAATAAATACAAAGTTGCAACTTTGGTGGTAATCATGTTGCCTTGCCCCCTCTTGTTTTTTCATATTTCTGGTGTTTCTGTAATTAAAATTGTACATCTTTGGTTTGGTTATCTCTTCTGGTTTTACTTGCAAGTTTTAGTAAGCAGTCCACTCTTGGGGCTCCATCTCTAGTACCACCCAGTATGAAGACAACAAATTATTTAATATATCACATGTGACCATTAAACAGAGAATGGGAAAAATTAGTATAGAATGTTATGAAGTTAAAACTTATTTAGGGTAAATGTGGCAATAGCAAATGGATGAGATAAAGGCAGGGAAGAGGGGAGAATAGAGAAGTAATAGTAAATGAATGAAGGGAAGAAAAATAGAGAAGAATGTTGTAGAAGAGAAAAGAGAAAGATTAGAAGAGAAGAAATAATAATAAAAGCCTAGATTTCGCAATAATGATAAGGTTAAAAAACAAAATTAGATAAATGTTAAGGAGTCCAGTGGGCACGGTGGCAGCACCTTTAGTTCCAGCATTCTGGAGACAGATCTCTGAGTTCAAGGCCAGTCTGGTCTACAAAGAGTGAACCTGTCCCAACCTCCCCCCCTCAGAAAAAAGGGAGTACAAAATAAAAACATGAGTTTTGAAAACAACAACAAACTAGAGTGTCCCCAGCAGGACAAAGTCAACACACTGCTGAAAGTCTAGTTGAGAGGACCAAAAGAAAGGAAGAGAAAAGATTGTCTAGTAGTGAAAAAATGCATAGTCAAAATCAGATGATTCCATGAAGAAAAAAATACACCAAAACATTAAAAAAAAATAGGATAAAGGAAAAGAACTGCTATGAGTTTAAGAACAAGTAAATATGAGGCCTGGAGGTCAAAGAAAGGATGGAGAGCCAAGGGAGTTTCTTTCAGGGCCTAAGAACTGGAACCTGCTGCTCCTATGTGTGGGAGTGAGGGCGGTTGGACCGGAGGGCTCTTTTCTATGGATAAGCCCTGTTGGGCAGATGTCTGCAGTCCACAGGACTGGTCTCTACTTTAGTAGCTTCCCTTCTTTGTGTAGTAGGGTCCTCTACTGGCCACACTCGGCATTGCAGTCTGTGAGCTGGATAATCTCCCACCATGTTCACTTCCCCATCCTATCTTCAGGAGTGGCTGATATCCTGGCTAGGGTGATGTCTCCCAAGTGCACTGGGGTGTGGGANCAACCAAGATCCCACATTTCTTGCTGGATGGGTGCAGTTGTGGGAGCTTGCCTGCTGGAGCTTCAGTCTCCAGGCTCTGCAGCAAAGTAGGTACTGCTACCTAGAAAGCATCAGGAGCCACCTGCTGACCACAGGCACAGGGCTTCAGAACTGCAGATTTATTTTCAGTTGGTGTGATCCGCTCCTAGCAACCAGGGTAGGGCTTTTTTCCCTGGGCACTGCACTGCCCTACCTTCCGTCTCTCATACTGTTAGCTGTCAGCATGTAGCCCTCCCATGGCTGGCTGTCATTATTGAACTGAACCATGGCTGACTAGACTTAGGCTCGCCATTGTGTGGTTGTTTCTCCATTCCCAGGCTTCCAGTGCAGCTCAGTTCCCTCTCAAGGTGGTGCCTGGACCCTGCCTGCTGAGTCACACAGTAACAGAAATAGGATCCCCCCTACTGCGGACCCATTTGCTGGAGGAACCATGGTCTCATCAAAGCCCACAACCAGATCTGAAAGCTGTGGGCTTCCCTGAAGGTAGGGCTGCTGGTCTCTTCACCAGGACTGCCCGGCTTACCTGATGCAACCCCTCACCAGAATCACGCATGTGCTTGGGTGGCTTTTCTGTGTCACTAGACCTTTGCTCCATGCTTTCAGACTACCTTCGTGGGTTTCTGAATTGTTCCCCATCTTCCTCTCTTTCGAATACAGACTACTTTTCTCTTCTTCACTGAGCCACAAAGGCCAGCTCTGGGTCTACCATCTACCCCAGAAGCCTGTTGTGAACTTCCTTGTCTCTTGATTTTGCTTTAGGTCTGCTCTGTCAGGGTAGCTGTTCCCACTTGGTTTCCCAATTGTAGCTACAGGATGAATTACATTGATTTAAAAAAAGATTTTGTGGCAGGTGGTGGGGGCACATGTCTTTAATCCCAGTACTGGGGAGGCAGAGGCAGGCAGATATGAGTTTGAGGCCAGCCTGGTCTACTGAGCTAGCTCCAGGGCAGCCAGGGCTACACAAAGAAACCCTGTCTCAAAAAACAAAACAAAAAACCCCCAAGATTTTGCTTATTAAGACATTTCAAATTATGTATGTTTATGTCTGTATTTGGATATATGCACGTGTGTGATTATAAGATATAAGCTTGTTTTCTTATGTTGCTTGGCTTTAGTTTGCTAGTATTCTTGAGTATTCAGAACAGTTATTGGTCTGTAATTTTGTGATGTTGCAGTCTGGCTTTGGTGTTAGCTTAATACTAGCCTAACAGCAGGAGATAGTCATCCTTCATGTTTTAGTTTTAAAGGTTTGTGAAAACTGATGTTAATTATTCTTTAAAAATGTTTTGTTGAATTTATCAGTATAGCCATCTGGTGTTGGACTTTCCCATTAGAAATTCTATCTGCCAGTTTTAGTTCCAAATTAAAATAAAACCAAAATAAAAAAAGGTTTTCCTTTATGTATGTCTGAGTCTGCACGTGTGTGTGTGCGCCGGTGCCTACAGAGGCTAGAAAAGGGCCTCAGATCCTCTGGAGCTTGAGTTACAGGTGGTTATGAACTACCACTGACATGGGTGCCAGGAATTGAACTTGGGTTCTCTGCAAGAGCAGTATGTGCACTCTAAACCATCAAGCCATCTCTCTAGCTCCCTGCTCAAATTTTTTTTATTTCTTCTTANTTTTTTAGTTGGTCTTTCTAGGAATTTTTCTAAATTTATTGGTATAGAGTTGTCCATAGTTAGCGATTTCAATTTTTACTTTAATCTTTCTGCTGTGCTTTTTCTCTTAACTGCTCACGTTTGCTGCTTTCAAAGAACTAGATTTTTATAGCTTTTAAAAATTAAGATTCACCTCAGTTTATGTATATGTATTTTGCCTGAATGTATGTTTGTGCACATGTGTGCTTGGTGCCCACGGAGGTGAGAAGGTAGCATCAGAATCCCCCAGAACTGGAGCTGGTGAATGGCTGTGAACCACCATGTGGGTGCTAGGAATCGAACCCAAGGGCTTTAGATTGCTTCCAAACCCCAAGTTACTTTCTTAAATTCAACTTGTATTTGCTGTATTATATGTGCATGTCACATGACAATTTGCAGAAATTGTTTCTCTTCTTCCAAGTGGGTCCTGGGGATTGAACTCAGGTCCTCAAGTTTTGTGGCAAGCACCTTTCTACACTGAGCCACCTCATTAGATGATGCCACACTCACTGTTCTTTCCAAAACTTATTTCTGGGCATCACACCTAAGAATTTGTTCACACACTAAGCAATGATCTACCACTGACCTACACCCTCTCCTTAAGATTTTTCTTTTAAAAAAAATGTTTTTGTTTGCTGTGTGCTCTTACCAAATACAGTAGTTTCCAGACTTACACTTTTAAAAAATAATTTTACCTATGCTAAAATTGTTTTACTGAGCAGCCACTGGAGTTCCATATGCTGCCACTCAAAAATTGCTTCTTAATTATTTTTTAATGCATGTCTCAGCGTGTAAGCAATGAGGATCCTTTATATAAGGTAATGCACTTATCACCTGAGTTTCTTGCTGCTATTAGCATATTCAAAATGTTGCACCCAGAATCCACGGGCAAGGCTTTAACAGCTCCTGAAACACATTCTATAAATGAAGTGAGGATTCACTGGCAAGTGCATGTGGTACACAGAAAATGTTACCTACCCTTTTGTATAGACAGCACTCCTTAAATCCTGGAAGAGTTGGCTGATTTCTATGTCTAATTCAGTAGATTAAAAACACAAGTGTGAGTGGTATAAAGATAGAAGAATTACGTTATGATAAGATCAATCACAAAAATAGAGAATGCAGACCCTTTCCAGGTAATTTAAAATATCTGTTTCTCTCAAGTTATACACGATGGCCACAGACAAAATAGTAATGATGTCCTTCCATGTGATGATGCAGTATAAACGTTGGGACATGAGTATCAGATGGTCAATGGGCCGAAATCAAGAGAATTTAGGATCACACTTAACTCTGAAGTAAACAGACAAACATGGTCTACAAGGACAGCACAGTCTAATCATCGTCAGAATCTGAATCATATTCCTTTCCTCGGATAGTTTTCTTTTCCAGCTTTGTGAAGTTTGTCCCAAATTTCTTTTGGCTCTGAAATGGTGGCTCCATTAAATTTCCACTAAAAGTGAAACAAAGTTTAAGAGCATTTTATTTTTTATGATTAATACACTTGGGAGGCTAGACTGTAAAAAAAGCATTAATATTAATGATTAATAGTTTTATACCTTACCTAATTATCAGATCAACGTTTGAGTTTCTTGTTTATCATGATCACTACCATAAACATTTTTGGGGTGATGGAGGTGGAGGCCTGGCCCTCTGCACTCTGGGCATTAACATTCTGAAGCAGGTATGGAGAAGTGTTTTGCAAGCACTTGACCCTGTGCTAATGATGACAGACAACATTGCTGTGCCTGGGCTCTCAATGTGACTCTTGCTGTGTAGCACCCCAATGTTTACATTTCTACACACATTAGCAAAACTCATGGAATGCACTATCGTCAGTGTGGAACTGGCATAAAACTTAAAAAAACAAAACAAAACATTTTATTTTCACTGATGCTAGAGAAATAAATAATGAGGCAGTTTTGTGAATGTGTCTGGGGAGTATTCTTGGCATCCAGATGTTAGTTTTGGAACATCATTTGCTAGGCAGGCATGGTGGCACATGCCTGTAATTCCAGTTGCCAGGAGGCTGAGGTAGAAGGCCTGCAAGTTTGAGGACCATAGTGAGAGCCTGCCCTAAATAAACAGTAAGTAAATTAATCAATAAATGAAAAAAGGAGGGAAAAAACCATCATTTGTCACTGAAAGGAAGCAGAACTTCTTAGAAACACAGCTAATTTTAGAGCGAGAATATATTATAAGCTTTCCTAAAGCATCTTGCTTGGATCATAAAGGGAGGGTTCAAAGGATAATGGAGTCTTACAGACTATAACCCACAGAATAAAAACATTCATAGCCCAGACTAATCACTAAATGGACAAGTAAATAAATGCAAGTGATACAAAAGTTCCTCATCAAATTACCAGCTGGCACGATAGAGCAGTGCTCCACCTAGTGCTGTACCACTGAATAGAGACAAACCATCAAACCATCAGAGGATGTACTAAGGATGAAGGCACTGACATCCTTCTAGAGCAACTAGCCCTGATGTAAGATCTGAGTTTGATGCTGAGGTACACACATACACCCAAACTGGGGAACACCCGAGACATTAACTAGCTTACACTTTTAAAAACTGTCAGCCTTGAAAATTAATTTAGAAACTGTTACAGAAACTAAATGCAATAACTAAATGTGACCCATTTTTCAGGCATGGAGAACAATAAAAGGATGGTGGTACACCTGAGTAGGTTCTATAAACTACATCACTGCTATTTTAGTAACTGCACTGGGAGTATGTAAGAAAATGTCCTTATTCTTAGGAAATATACATTCAGAATCAAGGAATATACTCAAATGGTTCTGAAAAAAATTTGCTATGTATCCAGCATATACATTTAAAATGTGGGACTATGGTAAAGACTATGTAATAATTCCTTTTGTTAGTTTTCAAATTAATTAAAATTTGAAATCAAGTTGGGCATGGCGGATACCACCTGTAATCACAGCACCTGGGACGCTAAGGCAGGAGGACTAACATGACTGGATTGTAGAGTAAGACCTTGTCTCAAAACACAAAAAACAAAAGAAAAAAGTCTNAAATAATTTCAAAATATAATGTTTTGTTGAACAAACTTTAATTTATGTTAATATTAACAAAAAGATGTGGACTTCTATAGTATAGGAATGATTCATCCATGTTTATCAGCGATTCAGAGAAGTGAGGGGAATTCTGTAGGGCAGAGAAAAGGTGAGATTTTCTGCTTTGAAAGGCACAATTTTCCTTGTCTGCCTTTCTCTTCGTTTCTTTCTTTCTTTTCCCTTTTCGTTTTCAAAACAAGAAGAGGCACAAAACACAGGTAGTATTTTCAGTTTGAAAGGGACAAAGCCATGGACCAAAAAAAATGGAAGCTGGATTTTAGACTGTTTTACAAAATAAGACCATTTTCCAGTTATATAAGCATAGAAACCTTTTGTATTTTCAGACTGTACACATGACATACATGTCTACAATAAAAGCCTATGGTTTTAACATAGTCTTCAGGGCTAGGGATTACTATTGTGGTATGGTGGTGGAGCATACAGCTAGTATATGTAAGGCCTTCGGTTTCACCTCAGTACCGCAAAAGTGGAATTACAAAAGTGTAATGACCTCTGTAGCAGCGTATTTTACATTTTAATTTCATCACAGAGAATCACTTAAGTCAGTCACAAATTGTGGAGGTAAGGCTTAGGGTACAGCTGATGATGGAAGACTTGCCTAGCATGTGCAGGCTCTGAGCTGAATCTCTAACACCGTAACAAAACAAAAACACTCCGTACACACCCAAAGGCAATCTATTCTAGATTATCACTTTGGGTTTCCAAAATTAGTTCAGTAACATTTCTTACGTTGAAAACTTCTAGGCTGCCTCCAAGTCTGAGTTTTTATCTGTAAATTTGGTTTTGCGGTAAGATCACACTGTTCTGTCTTAAGAAACAGGCTTTCCACGCTGTCTGCATCTCAGCCAATAGAACTTAATTTCATAAAGTAAATGTTAACACATCAAATAAATAGATAAATAAAACTAAAAAACTACCAACTAGGCCTGGCTTCAAATTGTCTATTTTTTGGTTTGTTTTTGCTAAAGGTTACCTGTAATCGATAATGTCAGAACAACCAAGTCTCCATTCTAAAGTTTCCGTAGTGAAGTCATCTGTATTTCCTAGGTCGGTGAATCCGACAACATAATCTTGTGTCTTGCCATCTCTCAGGAGCGCTAGTGTGGGGATGACTTTGATCCGCAGTCTCTCACAGAGGAATGGAGCCTTTTCTACATTCAGCTTCAAAAACTTGGTTTCAAGATGTTTTTTGGCCAGTATTGCCAAATGTCTGTCTAGTATTTTACACCTGTAAGTTAACAGCAGAAAGGGAAAAGCTAAAGGAAGCGTCATTGTGCATCTCATTTTAGAGTTTTCTGTTTAAGTTTCAATTTTATGAGTTGTCATATTTAGGATAAAAACAAAAAACTTAAGGTCTTGGTTCCCTTATGCATGAATGTTTCCTGGTGTCTTCATAAGAATGAAGGGGGACAGATCCGAAGCTGACAGAAGTCACAAGAGGCAAAAATTCAGCTGGTGTCACACTGGAATTTAGGATTAAAAACTGGAGTCACCAGAGCTAGCCAGTAGTGGCTTACACCTTTAATCCCAGCACTTGGGAAACAAAGGCTGGTCGATCTTTGAGTTGGAGGCCAGCCTGGTCAATAGAGTGAATTCCAGGACACGTAGAACTACACAGAAAACACCATCTAGAAAAACCAAAAACCAAAACTAACNAAACAAACAAAAACCCCACAAAAAAAACCACCCCCCCCAAAACTAGAGTCACCAAGAACTCCCTGACTCATGTAACTCTGTCAGGGAAGCTTATCTATTCAAGGTTATTAACACTCTTTATATATGGCTAGTGAGGCCCCTAAGAAACATCAGTGTGACTCCACCTCCTCCAACTCCTCAGTGCTAGAGGCTGAACACAATCAACTGCACTGTCAGCTCTGTAGTGATTTTTATTAAACCATCTACTGAAGAGGAAGTGACATTTTCTTTAAATTAAAATCTATTTTAATCAAACCAAGTTCCTAGTGTTTTTGAAACAGACTGCCAATCTTTCAGGGTCCATGGTTCTTAAGCACAGGTGTTCACTATAGTGGACTTTTACTTACTTACTTGTTTGGTTTTTTGAGACAGGGTTTCTCTGTGTAGCCCTGGCTCTCCTGGAACTCACTCCATAGACCAGGCTGGCCTCAAACTCAGATTTGCCTGCCCCTGTCTCCTGAGTGCTGGGATTAAGGGCGTGCACCACTACAACCAGCTAATACTTGATGCCTTTTAAAACATACAGGTGAGTTAAAATTCTCTAGGGTGGAGTTGGGAAGTACGTAGGTGATTATTGAGTACCTAGTGCTGCTCTGAACTAGTCTGGGCTCAGGAAGTTTCCCTTAACCTTGATGCCTAATCTTGTTCCTGCTTGGGTCTTCAATATTTCAGAGCTAAGACAAGAGCGGTGGTGGCGCACGCCTTTAATCCCAGCACTCCAGAGGCAGAGGCAGGCGGATCTTGTGAGTTCGAGGCCAGCCTGGGCTACCGAGTGAGTTCCAGGAAAGGCGCCAAAGCTACACAGAGAAACCCTATCTCGAAAAACAAAACAAAACAAAAAAACAAACAAACAAAAGAAGCAAGAGAGATCAAGGTGCAAGAAAAGAAGGGACCAGCCACAGAATAAGAGTGAAAGTAAGATATACAGAAGTAAGAAAAGGAAAAAGCCCAGAGGCAAAAGGTAGATGGGATAATTTAAGAAAAGCTGGCTAGAAATAAGCCAAGNTAAGGCTGGACATTTATAAGAAAATAAGCCTCTGTGTCATGATTTGGGAGCTGGGTGGTGCCCCCCCCACCACCACCACAAAGAGTAAAAAAAACCAACTACAAATCCAGTTTTAAAAATCTAGCACACCTTTAATTCCAGCACCTGGGAGGCAGAAGCAGGTGAATTTATCTCTGAGTTCCTTGCCAGCCAGAGCTACATAGCAAGACCCTGTCTTAAAATAAATAAATAAATAAAAATTGTGACATGCATGAAGTTCTGGGTTCACGCTCTAACACCACAAAAAACACCACTGCCAACAAAAACCAAACAAATTAAAACCTCCACAAAACAAATAACAAACAAAACATCCACAAAAAACATTTGAAAATCCAGAGCAGGGCTGCAGAGATGGCTCAGCAGTCAAGAGCTCTGCCTGTTCTTGTAAAGGACCCAGGTTCTGTTACCAGTGCCTACATAGTGGTTCACAACCATCCGTGATTCTAGTTCCAGGGGATCTGATTTGGTCTTCTGATCTCTGGGCAGCAGGCACACATATGTTGCAAACATATACATGCTGGCAAGACATATTTATACACACAAAGTAGAATAAATAAATCTAAAAATAAAACACAGAAGCAGCAGTAATGTAAATAGTCTCAGGTTGAAAACATGGATTCAAATCTCTTCCATTATTTAGTAGCTGAGTCACTCCATCTTTTCATACAAGAAAACATACCTCAAAGGCTACTATAAACATTTGACTAAAAAAATGTACATTCATGGATGTAGCCATCTTACTATCTCCTAAGGACTTTGGGAGCTGTATACAAAAGTTAACAGAATGGTCTGAATTTTGGTTTCCCAGTTCTGCCTGGAGGTGAGCACTCCAGCTGTTCAGTTTCCCATCCATCAGCTGTATTTACTTGGCCTCCACTGTATGTGTCAGCATTTCTGCTCCAGAGCTAGTCCATAGACAGACAAATGCTCTGCTTGTGTAAGACAGACAAATGCTCTGCTTGTATAAAGCCAACCATCTAGTAGAGAAAGACACACGACAAACAAGTGGAGACGGCATCAATCTGATCTGCTGGTGACAGTGACCACCTCACCATAACTGCTGCGGGCTGGGACTTATGGAGAGTGTTCAATGAATGCTCTTCTACCATTCTAATTCTTCTCAATATTTGCTCTCCTTATCTTAGAGAANGAATCTAAGGCACTCAATCTCTGAAAGGTGTTAATACGAAGTGCTTGGGTTCTGAGGCTAAAATAAAGACCAGATGGGCTACAGTAGAGAGAGAAGGCAGGNNTGAGATATAGTGCATGAGTCAAGTTACCTTGCACGTCCATCTAAGAAAGGCAGCACCAGAAAACTGCTATTATAATTTTAGGTCTGTTATTATCAGCTTTCCTAATTTTTAAAAATTCTGAAATCTGGCTAATTCTTAAATTGTCAATTTTTAAAGGTTGGCAATTTATTCATTTTGAAGCGGGGGAAAAAAACAAAAACAAAAAAACCAATATATATACACACACACAAAACTCCCAAGATTGAGTCCTCTGTTTTAAAACACAACCTCTTGGGCTGGGAATGTAGCTCAGTAGTCGAACAGTTGCCTAGCATGTAAAAATCCTTAGTGTGCTCCCCTCAAAATTATAACTTGGGGGTGCGTGTGTGCTACTTTCCTTCTCTAAGAGATTCATAGATTGGGGTGCTCTAAGGAAAATTACCTCTAACCAAGCCTGGCAGTTCCAACTATGGTTCCGATGAAAGGCTTGGTCAAGTCACTCGCTATCTCCTTATCAAGAGGACAGAGTGAGTGGATAAACACCAGTTATGAAAGTTGTTGACCTCCAATTCCCAGTAAACACAGCACAGTGAGAAAGCAATCAAATTATTCTTTTGGGAAGATGTCTTTAGAGTTACATAGTGGAAACACAGCTGAGGAACAATAAACCATTCTCATAGGAATACTGACTTTCAAGGATGGAAGCAAAGTTACCTGAATGTGGTGTCTCTGTAGAAATGGCAAACCACTTTTTCACTCTCCTTGACTTCTTGAAAGAAGTCTCTCTCGCTGACAACTTCTCTGTACTCCCCATGTCCTTTAGAAAGCCATTCCTAGGTTCAAGAGAAGCATACGACCCAGCTGAAATGTCTTTCGGTGATACTTGGTATTTTAAGTATCCTAATCACTCTATTATTTTGTAAAGAAATCAATTCTACCCCACAGTGAAAAGCATCCTTTCAGCAATAACTTTTCTATGATTCTAGCGGCAATCAATGCAAAACTATTCTGTGGACGTTATGACTGTTCTCCATAGCGTGGGCTGAATTAAGATAATTTCCTGTCAGGAATTTATTGCTTCATTAGAAGTTTCACAGTAAGAATTTAGGTTTGAGAAACATAAGACGAAAATACCCAACTACTAAAATCAGGATCATTTGATGCAAATTATTACAAAAGGGTTTTTCTGTTTGTTTTTTAAGGGTTTTTTGGTTGTTTATTTTTGTGATGTTAAGGACTGAACCCAGGACCAAGAGCAGGCTAGGCAAGAGCGCTATCACTGAGACATGTTACACACTCAATTCTATACTTTAAAAAAATAATGTCCTTATAGGAAACTACGGAATACTGAGAATGGGAGAAATAGTCTTCTCCAGGGAAGAGCACACCAATTGGTTATCCAATACCAAATGGTCAGCCTTGAAAATGTACATATATGTAGCATCATATAGACTGAGCAGGCTATATTTAGAAATACATATGTATATTCATGCTGTGGATTACGCTCATTGTTAATAAAAAACTGATTGTCTGATAGCAGGGCAAGAAGAGATTGGGCGAGACAGCCAGACAGAGAGAATGCTGGGACGAAGAGGGGCAGAGTCAAGAGAGATGCAACAGGACATGTGAAAAAATGAGGTAACAAGCTATGAGCCACACGGCAAAGCATAATTAGAAATATGGGTTAATTTAAGTGTAAGAGTTAGCTAGTAACAAGCCCGAGCTACTGGCTGAGTATTTATAAGCCATTCATATAAGCCTCTGAGTTGGTTATTTGGGACCAGGCGGTCAGGACAGGAAATGTCCATTTACATACACACATATGGCTGTAACAACAACTGATGAAAACAGAGGCCATGAATTTAAGAGGGAGCATATAGAATGGTTTGGAGGGAAGGGGAAACGATGTATCTATATTACAATCTGAAAAATAAGAAATAATAAAAAAGACAAACACAATAAACCATGAAGTAAAGCCTATCAATTTGGGGGGACAGTGTGGTTATTGCAGTTCCGAAGCTTACGAACCCACCTATCTGCTTCTGATAACAATCTCAAACAGGCAAGGATGTCTAGACTAGCCATCAGTGAGCAGAGTTCTCAGGAAGAGAAGTATTCTTCCGCTCATGTGGTGTCCAGAACCAAGGAGAACCTCAGATATAATTAAACTTTACAAGCCAAGGCATGCGCCCCTATCAACCAAGCCTGACAACTCTTTCAGCCCTTTCCACCTTTCCTGTGGCAGAAAGCTTGTCACTTCAACTAGACTCTCACTATGCCTTTCAGCTGCTTGTTTAAAAAAAAGAAGAAAAAGAAAGAAAAAAGAAACAACGAAGGCAAAAGTTNCCCCCCCCCCCATTTACTGATCGGGAATTTTAATGACCTTTCTGAGCCTGCATTTTCTCATTTTCTTACAAAAGTGGGTACGATAAACCAATCAGACAGAACTGGGTGTGATGGTGCACGCCTTCAATCCCAGCACTTCTGGAGGCAGAAGCAGGCCAGTCATGGCTGCACAGTGAGAGCCTGCCCGCCACCCCACACCCCTACAAAAGACAAGACAATTTAATAAAAATGCACACATGCTTAAACACTTGGAAACATCTTCTCACATGGAACCACTGTATGTCTTCAACTTTGGTATGTGGACCCTAAGCTTGGTCTGAGAGAACAGCGCTAATCTCTCTTTGACACGTCAGCTCCATATTTAAATGCTACATCTTGCCTAAGTCTTCCCTCAAGTTTACTCCTGGGAAAATATTTAACAGTGACAGAGAGTTGACTTCAGAGCATCCTCAAAGTGAGGGAAGGTCACGTGACAGCACACGTGCAGTCAGGCGCATAGTGCTAAGGCGATGTCAGAGAGCAGGCAGGGAGGTTACTTGTTTCTGCTGATGGGCCTTCCTGAGTGCCGCCAGTCTCTTTTCNTTGAGGAGCTCCAGCTCATCTTCACCGATCTGATCCAGCTTCTGAATTTCTGAGTCCAAGTGGTTTTCCACCAGCTTGGCGGCCTGGAGGAACTGGTTCTCTAGGACTTCTGAGAACATGTCGATGGATCCGTTCCCTTCCATTTTCTCAACAGTCTTGATGCTGGGAGGGTCACAAAATACAAGCATTAAGTTTACACTTTGGGGGTTTTGTTGTTGTTGTTTTAAAGACAGGATCTCTGTAACAGGGCTTGAGACCTTAATAGCAGATGTCATGTTAGAGATACCATTCTGACCTTAGAACCTAGCATGTAGGCCCCAACACCTGCTAAAACCGGAACAAAGACCTAATCCATCAAAGACATGGTCCATAGTTCCAGGATCCAGAGAATTTCCTAATTGTACTAACTTGCTTTATGGCTTCTATAAAAGTCACTTTTTTATGGACAGTGCCATAAGGAGTTTCATTTCTATANTTCCTCAGAAATATCCTAACAAAAACAGCTTTACTGGAAATAGGTTTATTCGCATACAAGTCCAGGTTACAGTCCATCACTTCAAGGAAGTAAGGCGGGAACTTGAAACAGAAGACATTGCGTCCAACCATAAGCAGAGAGAAATGAATACATGCATGCCTACTTGTGTTCAACCCCCTCTCTANAATCTAGGATTCAAATTCAGGGAACAGAATGGTGCTGCACAANTGGGCAGGTCTCCTTGCTTTAATTAAAGCAATCAAGACAACCCCCACTGCCCCAGCCATGCCCACAGGCCAACCTGATCTAGCCAATCTGTCACTGAGTCTTTCTTCTTAGGTGATTCTAGATTGTGTCAAGTTGACAGCTAAAATCAAGCATCCCACAAACAAAACTAGCCTGGGCATGGTGGCTCATGACTGTAATCTCAGTTCTCAAAGGCAGAAGCATAAAGATCAGGGATTTGAGACTATCCTTGGATACACAAAACAGCAGAGGCCAGACTGGGCTACATAAGACCATCTTTTNAAAAAAANTTCTAAACAACACTCTAAACCCCAATTGTCAGCGCCTCACAAATACTATACAATTGAAAAGAAGCTGTATTTCTATCATCCNTACTCCCACAAGAGAAATATACGATTAAGACTCTCCACTCGGGACTAAATGAAAGGATCCGAGACAAGCTCGTCAGAATCTGACATTATCTGGACATAGCATTCGCTTATTACTGGGGCTTTTACAGNATACTTTTACATTTAAATTCGGAGCTTCACGAGAACACAGGCGACAAGAGCTGCGCTAGGTTAGACGGTGGTGGTCGCTGCCTTTGGACCCGNGGTGTTGGAGTAAGGAAATAGCTTAGTGGTCCCCATAACTTTCTATTTATTTGAACNAGCTCCAATATTAATTATTCTTACCGATAAACTGGAAGGCTGCCACCTAACTAACTCCCCTACAAACGCCTACCCGGAACCCTAACCCTANGTACCTGTCCATAGATTCTCTGCCACTCCCTGAGCTCCAGGGACAGAGGGAGGAGTTCCTGGGGAAGCGATTTAGCACTACCTGGGGCGCATGCGCCTCCGCCTCAGTAGCCGCACAGACAAGGCTGTCCCAACCGCGCCCTCCCCCCGCCCCCGCCCGACCCAGCCGGATGTGCAGCCGTGACATGTCCTTCAACACTGGAACGCGGTGGCAGGATCTGTCACAGCATCCTTTGCCGTACCTGGACTACTGGTGATGGCTACTAAGAGAGGAAGCTGCAGATCAAGAACACCGATCAGGTTCACGCAGGTTTCAGCCTCGCAGCAGTTGATAAGGGCGGCGAAGGGTCTCTCAATTCTTCCTTTTCATTGGTTAAAGTCCTCTCGCGATACAATGGGGGACACCCGCGGAAGGGGCGGCTGGCGAGTGACGAAAGCCTCGCAGAGTGCGTCTCTCCTCCGCCACCCGGAACTACAAGATTCCGGTCCTATGCTTGTGGGCTAACGACCGGAGGAATGGGCGCTAAGGACGCTGGGAATTGTAGTTTTTCTTGTGCACAGGCTGCGCGTCAGCCCTTGCAACCCTACGTCGAAATGAGCCCGATCTGGCTCCTGAGCGACAGTGGGGCTTCATTGCTTTTGAGTTTAATAGTTTCTAAAGTTGAGGTAGCTTACAGTGCACTATCAAAACGTAGCTCACGCTAATANCATCGCCCGAAACCAGATTCTTCCCTCCTGTCTTCCTTAAACACATGAATTTTTAGAACTTGCTCATATAAAGATTCATATTAGGGGATTGGCCGCTGTACTCTTGTGTCTTTTCCCTTTAATAAACGCACACAATGCTACTAAGTGTTATACATGAGTGTTACTGAGGGGGGATCCATTTTTTTGGTTCTGGGTGTATGTCCCTCGGGAACTCCGGCCGGNTCATCATTGGCTCCTTGTGGTCCCGTCCTGTATGAACTTCCTGCAGCTGAGGACATGCAGGCATGAGGGAATTTTTCAGTACCACTCCTGACTCGAACGCCAGCCCCAATCTAGATGTGTATAAGAGGCATGAGGGAATTTTTCAGTACCTCACGCTAATAGCATCGCCCGAAACCAGATTCTTCCCTCCTGTCTT